>SADC01000797.1:0-28524 GCA_004194705.1 Ditylenchus dipsaci | reverse complement strand
TTTAGCCGAAAAAAGCCAATCTTAATTGGGACGATGGTGACGTATAACCGAGAGTGTGACCATATGTTGAGTGTTGATCATATGTTCGTAAACCGTTTAGTCATAGGCCGTTCTTAAAAAAATTAGCCGTTGCGGTTTTTTAACCCCAAGAAAAGCAGAAAATTTTGAAGTCAATCTCTAAAATTTGGAGTGGTCAGCCAAAATAAAAGCACGGCAATTAGCAGACGACCAAAACTCCAAGTACGAAACAAAAAGAGCTACCAATGTATCCACTCCTCAATTCCAATATGGTTATAATCAAGTAGGGCATGTAAAATTGATTATATAGGCAGTTAACTGTGGCGGCGGTGTTTTTCCCGCAGTGTTTTGTCGCGGCGGTGTTTTGGGCGGCGGTGTTTTGGGCCGCGGTGTTTTGTCTCGCGGTGTTTTGTCGTAGGCGGTGTTTTGTCGCCGCGGTGTTATGTCGTATACCTTCTAGGTCGGGTTCTTTTATTTTGACAGTTACGCTACGTACACAATGATCCGTTTTTCATCCGCATCCGCACTTCTAAGCACAGTATATAAAAATAATGAAATATATTTCCGTATATGCATTTAAAGGGGGGGGGGGGTAAAAGCCATTTAGGTTTGAAAAAGTGGCGCAGTGCGAAAGTGCTCGCGTTTTTTGGCCAAAAATGGTGTTTTTTCGGTGTTGCAGGTTCAAACCCACGTAGGGGCACACTATTTTTTTGGCTTTTTTGGCCAGTTCAGAGGTAATTTGGGTCGCTGATCCCGATTCTGGCGTCAAAAAAGTCTAATTACCTTTAAACTGCCCAAAAAGCCAAAAAAAATAGTGTGCCCCTACGTGGGTTTGAACCTGCAACACCAAAAAAACACCATTTTTGGCCAAAAAACGCGAGCACTTTCGCACTGCGCCACGGAAGCCACTTTTTCAAACCTAAATGGCTTTTACCACCCCCTCCCAGGTTCGCAGATGTCCTGATTTATCAGGAATTTCCTGATTTTGCAATTCAAATCCTGATTTTTGATCGCCAAAAATCAGGGATTACCTGATTTTTGGAGATTTATTGTTCAAAATCCTGATTTTTAGAGATTTTTTTGTTCAAAATCCTGATTTTCCGTTTTTCATCTGCGAACCCTGCCCCCCCTTTAAGTACTTGGCAATGTAGTCCTTGTCTTAGTCCGCAAATGCGGACTAAGGTGTCGAATGTGGGTAACTTGCCCGGTCCTTGAGTATGTTATATAGAGAGTCGACTGTACTTAAATGCATATACGGAAACAAATTTCATTGTTTTTTATATACTGTGCTTTTAGTGCGATGCGGGCCAAAAACGGATCATTGTGTACGTAGCGTAAATCGCAAAATTAAGACAGTTCCGATGATAAAAAAGTCATGAAAACCATTTCAATCAATTCATTGATTATTTTAGCCCAAGGACACTATAGTTCAACTCAATCAATAAGAGTGTGCACTCAGAGGATCCGAACAGCGACGTTAGATTAGTTTGGTTGAATTTTAAACATTTAACATCAAATAGTTTTCAAAAGAACAGTAGGCATCAGGAATGGATCAGAACTACCAGATATCATAGTGAAGGAGTACTACCTCCAAAATTAAAATAATTTAGATTCAAGCAGAAGTAATGAAAAACCATGTCCAAAAATAGTGCTATTTTAATGGCGTATGAAAACATCGATTTTACGAACCAAATTTATCCTCTATGACAAATATGATAGAAGATATACAGTACGTACCTTGTTGTACCCGAACAGACTATGTAAGACAATCTCGATACGATTACCTAAATAATCGGCTCTGCCATCGAAGAAACAATTTCGAATGTTTGTTTAGAAAACTTCTAGAAGATTATCACCATCCAGGTACTACTATGCTACTTGGTTATACATCATAGTACAACTATTAGGACACCTAAACAGATTTTTCTTGGTACTTCAACTACAAGTGTGTGAAATAAATGTAAGCAGGAATTATTTCTGTGTTCGAAAGGCTATCTGTTGAGATAAACACTGTTCATAATAAAAGCTGAAATAAGCGTCAGAAACATAGATAACAGGCAGAAAATGCGGCAAACCAGGTAAATTAGCGGTAAATAATTGAAAAAAAGCTGCGGCAGAAAAAGTGAATTTTTCGGCAGGAAAAAGAAAAGTTGCGGCAGGAAAAAGTGTTTTTACGGCAAAATAAAGTAAATTTGCGGCAAAAAAGTGAATTGGCGAAAAATGCGGCAGAAAAGTAAATTAGCGAACAATAAAAAGTATTTTTTGGCAAAAAATTGTAAATTTGCGGCAGAAAAAGTGATTTGGCTGCAAGAAAAAAATTGTTTCTACGGGCAACAAAAAGTCTTTCTGCGGCAATTATAAGTAATTCTACGGCAATTTTTTCACGGCAGAAAAAGTCTTTTGTGGCATAAAAGTAAGCCTGCGGCAAAAAAGTTTTGCCTCACTTACCTAGACATGATTTCCGAGAAAACTTCTTGATTAAAAAATGCATATAGAGTCTCTTTTTGCCACGGCCCAGTTGAAAAACATGGTGAGGCCGTCGAAGAATACAAAACATTTCAATTTCCAATGTTTTGCCATAAAAATGGCCCCTTTTTATTCCCTTCTTTCCCAAAACGGCCTTAATCCTTTAAAATTCAAAAGGCGCCATTTGAATTTTTGAAATTTTGACTAAAAAACTATGATAGCCCCTGTGGTTCGAATTTTTTTTCTTCTCGAATCAAAAAAACAGCCAGTTTTCTCATTAAATCGGGGTCGAGACCGAAAATGTAGTTATCTTTTCCATCCGAGCACTCTGCGTGGGGGGGGGTTCTATACTGCAACCAATTTTTCCTTCTACAGCTTAAGCAAAGACTACCGAAATATATGTTCAGACCCCCAGAAAAGTGCGTAAACTATTAATTAGTCACATTTTCCGTACGCTGGCCTACCCCAAGCCTAAGGGCTAAGCCTAAACTTGTTGTTCGGAAGGGTAGTTACAGCGATTTTTGAAATGTCAGATTTTTTTATACACCAACTAACACACAAAAAAATTTTCGAAAAAGCAACAGCGCAAAAAATGGGACCCATTCTTAAATAGAGCCGACTTTCTTTCTAATAGATTTCTATATAAGTGACAGTTTTACATAAAGATACAGAAAATTTTGCTGAGTAGGCCAGAGTTAGTGAAAAAATCTCTTTAAACTTTCATTATAATAAATTCTTTCAATAAATAGACACAAAATCCGGTCCCTGATGTCCATTATTGGAAATTTGACTGTGCTGTGATGAAACAAAAAATTTTCGATGTACAATCACACGCTACCGACTGTCTCGGCGGTTTCTCATTGTGTAGGAAAGATGTCAATCATGTTCATTCTCAACATCAAAGGATGAGTCTCAGTCCATTGGCCCCCTTTTCCACACTTTTCGATTTGCACCTGTTTGAATTTCAGTGTTTTAGCAGTTTCGGACCACATGTCTGAGTCCGTTCTTAGTGCGCTGACCTATCTTACGCTAAGGCTTCGCCTGAGTACAAAAAATTTAAGAAGCGACAAACTGCAAAAATTAAAAACGCGAGAATTCGAAAAAGTGGAAAAGAGGTTCCAAAAGCCCTAGGCAGGAAACATAGCACAAATCTTTTCAAAAAAATTTTTTGCACAGCTGACCCCTCTGAACTCACAGGGTGAGGCAAATATTTTTTAATATTTGAACTGACCATAATTTCTGGTCGAAGAATTTTTAAATTTAAAAAGCATACAATACGCCTCAATTAAAACCGTTTTTTAATTTTCGACTTTCGGCCTTTTAAAAAAATTTAGTCAAAAATCCCCATGGTTTTTTGACTCCTCTTGTGTTGAACACCCACTTCTCCTGATACATTTTGCCCCACTGTCAATTGCAAAATTTCTCGTATATTATACGAGAAATTCTATATTTTTAACGCACAATTATCGACTGAGCAAAATCTGACTTAGGATGATTGGGTGTTCATTCTGAGCTGAGAAAAAATAAAATTTTAAATTCAGGAGTATTATATGATGTCAAGACATTATTTTAGCTTATTTTTTGCCATTTAAAAAACAACCTGGTATAAGACCACTCTTTTTTGAAAAGAGTGGCCTATATCAGAGTTTTGTTTTTTGTGGCAAAGCATTTCAGTTTTTGAAAAACGATCAGTAAAATCGGGAATCCTTGCGATATTTGGGAGCAGACTGTAAAAACAGAAACAGCAAAATCTTTCTAAAATCGAGGTGAAAAAAGTGTCCAACCCTAGGCTGGAACGAACTTTTGGGGTGCCTTATATCCAGGTTTGACCGTATACCGTTTTAGTTCTAAACTATCTCAAAAATTAACTAATTCGCTTTTTTTAATTAAAAGTCAGTAACCGCAATTTCAGTAACGATTTATTTGAAAGAATAGCTGTTTGTCAAATCACTGATGATTGAAATTTATTTCTAAACATTAAAACAAATTTTAAAAATGTAAGTGAATATGCATTCACTAGAAATGTGGCCCTAAAGAGGCCGTTTGGGTTAGTTGTGGTTGGTTGGGGGTCGTAGAAGCATTTCTGCTACTACTTAAGTGCGCTCTCCCCGGATTCGGCGAGCCAACTGATGTCCTTGGGCATGATGGTGACACGCTTGGCATGGATGGCGCACAAGTTGGTGTCCTCGAAGAGACCCACCAAGTAGGCTTCACTGGCCTCCTGCAGAGCCAACACAGCCGAAGACTGGAATCGCAGGTCAGTCTTGAAGTCCTGGGCGATCTCCCTGACCAGGCGTTGGAAGGGCAGCTTGCGGATGAGCAGTTCGGTGCTCTTCTGGTAGCGGCGGATCTCACGCAGAGCCACAGTTCCTGGGCGGTATCTGTGGGGCTTCTTGACTCCACCGGTGGCTGGGGCCGACTTGCGGCTGCCTTGGTGGCCAGTTGTTTTCGGGGGCTTTGCCTCCAGTGGATTTGCGGGCGGTCTGCTTGGTGCGGGCCATTGCTGTTGATTGGTGCTAGTAGTTGGGAGAGTTGCTGAATATTGTAGAAAGGGAGAGAGTGAAGATGCAGCACCAAACACCCTTCTTATATACCCCTATCCAGATGACCCTGGCTGAACACGCCCACTCCACTTGCAAGGATGGCGCCAAAAGTAGGGAGCAAGCCATTGGGTGCAGCAGTGAAGAAAGAGAAGAGGCAAACAATCGTCTGCTTGACTGATCGATAAAAACCCAAACATTTGAGTGTACAGGACTTGTTATTAGCAATAGGGGCATGTTCCAAACAAATCAAAAGTGACTGTACACACTTTGGAATGGTCAAAATTTATTAATTCACACAAAAAGAGTGCTTTAAAATTAGTTGTAAACAGCGTTAGTTCTAGAGCTGCTTAATGAAAATAATACAAGGAATATGCCGATGAATATTCCTAGACTATGGCCGAGTCATTTTAAAAATAGCCATGTTGGTTTAAACTTTTTTGTAATTTTTAAATAAAAGTTTATCCATAAAAATTGTTGTACAGTCAAACGGGGTGAACAAAGTGTTGGAGCCGAAGCGGATACCTACACCAACCATTTTAAAAATTTAGACACGAAGACCTTTTTTTTTGGATGAAGTTTTCTCAGTCTGACCAATATATCGTGATAATTATGTATTCAAAGCTTTCAAATGTGGTATTGCAGAGTTATTAGTAGTAGAGATAGAAACGGGACGGGGTCCCGGCCGGGACCAGGGTTTGCAGTTTTTGAAACGTACAGTATGCCAAGAACCTTCTTACTGGCATTTTTCAAAAGTTTGAATAATGCTAGTGACACTATCTAGCATTTCAATAATCGCGAAAAAATTACTTTAAAATTGCAAACCCTGGCCGGGACCCCGTCCCGTTGGACGAAATTTGACCCAAAATCACGTCCCGGAATCCCGCCGGGTTTATTTCGAAAATCCCGGTCCCATAGACCGGGATTTCCCAGTTATGAAAATGAAGAATCATCAGACCCTACTTTATTAATATCCAACCATCAAGTTCGATCCCCCCCCCCGTCATTTCCGATACTTTTCAGGCCACTTTTGGGATCTTTGGAGAACGTAACTCGTCCATCCGTTTAGAAAATCACTAGGATTCCGAATATTTTGCAAAGGTTATATTTTTCGCCTGTAAGACTGGGCTTTCTATAGAATACCTTAAAGTTTACTGTTCTAAAGCAGCCGGTGAAATCTGAAATTGTTGCGGTTGTTCGCAAAGCAAGAAAAAGCTTCAAAAATCGTAGTAAAAAAGGCTTAGACCAAGCATAATTGTCAAATTGAAGGCGTAATGTTATTCGAGAGCTATTTTATTTCTTGCACATTATCTCTGGCAGCCATTGTTGAAAATACTAGCATCTGTGTATCCATATATTTAGTTAACAGTATAAGAGAGTAAATGTTGCATTTTGCTAAAAAAAAAAGGCTAAAAAAATTTAAAAATTTAGGTATGTTTTAGCTCAAATTAATCCAACTGAAATCCGGTCATTTTACCGGGATCTCGTACGGGTCCCGCTGGGTAGGTTCACAGAATCCCGGTCCCGGTCTCAATCTAGGTGAAAAATCCCGTCCCGGAATCTCGCTGGGTGGCGTTTTTCTATCTCTAATTATTAGCTTATGTTATTTATTCAAAAAATCAAAAAGTTGGTTTTCAAAAAATAGAAAACAGGGTATTTAGACAGATCTTATTTTACAAAACTAAATAAACATGTAAAAGCCTTTAAAAAATTTGGTCAAGAGAATTATTGGGAGTTCAGAGATTTATTGTCTTGAGTGGGATTTAAAATTTGACAGTAAGTTAAAAATAGAGGTGAGCAAGGCAGTTTTTTTCGGGGCCACCTCAACACTACAAGCCATCTCTTGAGTTTTCTGGCAGTTGGATTTCTTAAAACACCACATAGTAAATAGTCAGTGGCATATTATGTATAAAGTGGAGTATAATAATCAAAGCTGCTGGGAAACCCAGAGATAATGAATTTTCGAACCAAGTGTCGGTTGAAAATTCTTTTCTTGGGATTGACATGTAAATTCAGCCCTAGCAGCTGTGAAACTTTGGAAGACGGGAGACCAGCAAACTCTTTTGATATATAACACGCCTCGATTTAAACTTTTTTTCTAACTCAGGATGAGCGCGTGTTCATCCTGAGTCAGATTTTGCCGCGTCGATAACTGGACCTTAATAACTATAGAATTCCTGCGCTAGTAGCGAATAACACCATTGCCCCCCTTCCCCAAGAATCCGACCTTTTAAAAATTGCTGTAACTATCCTTTCAAACAACAAGTTTAGGCTTAGTCCTTAGGCTTGGGGTAGGCCAGCGTACGGAAGTTGTGACTAATAACTGTGTTACGCACTTTTCTGGTCTGGGACATAATTAGGGTACTTTTCACTTAAGTAAAAAAGATCGTTGGGGGGGGGGGGGGGTGTATTCGCTACTGGGGTCGAATTTCTCGTATAATATACGAGAAATTTCACAGTTAACGACGCGGCAAAAGCTGACTCAGGATGAACACGTGCTCATCCTGAGTCAAAAAAAGCATGAATTTTTTTTGACTAAAACTATTTTTAAAAGGACAAAAGTCGGAAATAAAAAAGTTTAAATCGAGGCTTGTTATATAACACGCTTCAAAATAAACTTTTATTATTTTTTCGACTTTGGGTGATAAAACGGTCTTTTTCCCGCTCGAAAAAAATAAAACAATGACTCATTTGACCACCCACTTATCCTGACTCACATTTTGCCCCGATTTTGCCCGTTATTTTTCGGTCAAAAATGTCGATTTTCGAGGTTTTCGGTCATGGAACAAGAACACCGTTTTACCCACCAAAGTCGAAAAAAAATAATAAGTTTATTTTGAAGCGTGTTATATATTGTGTGGGTTGCCGCAGAATATCAAAATTTTTAACAAATTAAGAGTTTTGGTTCTTTTCGGCGTATATCGACCTTCATCATTTTTCTATTATAACTTTGAAGTTGATTATGGTGACTATGACAAAAAAACTTACAAAAAGCTTAAAAAGATATAATCTGTAAGAATGTAACACCCTCTCAAGAGGCCATGCCGGAATTTTTTTCTAATTTTCGATATTGTAGCAAATTTCATGGGGAGTTCAAACCATTAAAATCTTGTGTTTCTATCCTGAAATATTCGAGAACCATGCATTTTAAGAAACTCAATTTTTGGGTACTCTATTTTTTGCCTTATTAACTTAAAACTTATTAAAACTTCAAGTGGCTCTAGCTTTTTTTTTAGAATTAACTCTAATCACATGATGGCTCATTTTACTCCTTAGAAGTTTACATTTTAGTCGTTTTCGGCTGACTATCAAAAAAAATTGGACAACTGAGCAAATTTTTAAAAATTTACTTTGCCAAATCTTTAATTTGGTCAAAAATGCCGTTTTTCTCCATTTTTAAAATGATCAAATTCATCATTCTTGCTTAGCTCAGTCAGCTGAAAAAGACTAGCGTGAAACATTTTCTGAAAAAGTTCCAAGCTTTTTAGAAAAACAGCTTTTACTAATAAACGTTGCCGAAAGTCGATGTAATAATTTTCGCTAAACTTCTTGTTTTGAGTTTTTGACAGGTTTTCTTGGCGGATTCGTGTTCAGTATGGTCGATTTGCTTATGAAAGAGCTCTCGTCCTGCGAATCCACTGTCATATTTCAAATTCCTCTTAAGACAACAAATATTTAGACTGTCAGAATAAAAAATTTTAATCTCGTTCAAATCGTTGTTGTCTTGAGAAGTACAAAATTGTAATGGTTTGCATTTTCCATTAAATTTGCTGCAAGATATATCAAAGGGTAGAAAAAAATTCCAGCATGGCCAGGTCATGGTTCATTCTTACGGATTATGCCTTTTAATAAAATTAGAAGAATAACCCCCTTAAAAAGTGGACTATTTACTTTTTAGGGGGTTATTCTTCTAGAATTAGACAGAAACAACAAATCGGATAGTTTAGAAAGTTAAAGATAGAAAAATAAATTAATTTCAGATCACAATAAAGAAAACGATGCAGATCGGGATAACCGAAAAGAACCGAAGTTTTTTTTAGCTATTAATGGTACTGAGGCGCTCAGTTATCGATAGTGCCCAGTTATCGACGTTAGATTCCTTAGTCGGGACTGTTTTAACATTTTTTATTTCCGATGCCTATCGCATATAAAAACTCTAATATGCATGCTTTTTTAAAAATAGTTTAGAACTTGGTTTGATCACTTTTAAAAAATAGGGCAGGGAATAGCAGAAGCACTTCACGCTTTATCAACTAGTAAGGCTGTTTTAAGCCCGAAAATGACATAAAAGTTTTTTATGGGGTGGTAGTATTTTTTGACCAAAGATTGACTTTGATCACTTGCAAATGACTCCGAATCAGGGTGTGTAACTCAAATTTTGAAAAAAGTACAATTGGCCAAAAAAGTACAATTTGGTCATTTTTCGTCAAAAAGTGCCATTTTATCTAGTGCTTATTGATTTTTGAGCACAAAAAAAAAGATTTTGACTAAAAACTTCGAAATGAAAAATTTTTGGGACCCGAAAAAAAGTACAAATCTTTTTAAAAAGTACAATTATGTTCCCTGCTCTGAATGCATGAAAAATGTATGCATACCAGCGTTTAATTTGTGTGGTAGGCTTCGGTTAATACCCCAAGGCCTGGCGGTGAGACCAGCTGGTTCTAGTGCAGAATTTCATGGAGATAAGCCGGTTTGGTTTGAGATTACTCACAGAATATATTCATTTGGTTGCACTTCGGGGCCACTTGTTATCATTAACTGTGAATAGTACTTTAAGTCTCCTAAGTAATTTTATACGCTAAAACGATAAAAAAAATGTTTTCAGGGGTTTATCTTACTAAAAAATAAAGTTTACGAAAAAAATGTTTTACCTAAATTTAGAACCGGATAGGAGATAAAGATAATGTTTCTATATTTGTTGGTATAATTAATCTGGGAATATTCATTTGGCACGAGCCATTTTCACCACAACCAAAAATCACAGCTTGTCAAGACCGCTTTATTGTGACCAAGCTTTTAGCGTTTCAGTGTCAGTCATGAAAAGGCTTTTTTAGACCAACGATTGCACTGTTGATTTATTTGTTCTAAAGTACGGTTGAACCTGAATATAACGGCACTCCAATATGACAGCACCTTTTTTTCGACACGATTTGACTAGCAGACAAGGAAATTTGACAAAGATTGCTTCCGATATAACGGCACCTCTAGATGGTCCGAGAGGTGCCGTTGTATCCAGGTCCGACTGTATACCACAACAATAGTCTGCATTCAACCACTTTATTTAACCCAACAATAGCAGCAAATATGAAATAAATATGAATTACCAAATGAATGTGCATTCCACTGAAAATGTGGCCCTAAAGAGGGCCGTTTGGGATAATTCAATGGAAGAGAGCAGCATGAGCAGCTTAGGCCTCGTTGGTCTTCTTGGGCAGCAGAATAGCCTGGATGTTGGGCAACACACCACCTTGAGCAATGGTCACTCCAGCCAACAATTTGTTGAGTTCCTCGTCATTGCGCACAGCCAGTTGCAGATGGCGGGGGTTAATTCTGGACTTCTTGTTGTCACGGGCAGCATTGCCAGCCAACTCCAAAACTTCAGCAGCTAGGTATTCCAAGACGGCAGCCAGGTAGACTGGGGCTCCAGCACCCACTCGCTCAGCATAGTTGCCTTTGCGGAGTAAACGGTGAAGACGACCCACTGGGAATTGCAGTCCAGCACGAGAAGATCGGGTCTTGGACTTGCCACCAGACTTGGCTTTGCCTCCTTTTCCACGTCCAGTCATTGTTGCTTTGAGAGAGAAGAATTAGTTAAGGATAGCTGAAAATACACTGATGATTACAAGGAAAATGACTGGGTTATATATAGGTGCTTGGGGATGGGCGGAGTCTACTGTTCGAGCAGTTAGGATGGGAGAGGTGACCTATCCCTCCTTTGTTTCGGAGGGAAGTTGGTTTGGTAGGAGGAAAATAATGGCGGCAAGATTGCGTCCGTTTCTTTTCAACACATCCAAATTTACTATCCGCCAGAAAAAGTTTCGTCGTGTGACAAAATTGAGCCAAAAACAAATTTATCGAAGGAAGGAATAATTGCTCAATTACAACATTTATGATCAAAAATTTTGAAATGACGAAAAGACTAAAAATTACAAAAAAGTATGGGACGGCTAGTCCAGAGGCAGCTCTTCCATTGCAAAAATAAACCATTCAAAATTTTCCCGTGAGGAAAATTTCAGGCTGTTTACACAAAATTCTGCCACTTTTAGAAATTTTTGTCAAGGGCTTCCGCGCACCGGTGAAACTCCGAAAAAGTCTTGAAGTTTCAGCCAACATTTTTTACCTTACGATTGTTAATCTTACTGATGTCTATAGTTGATAGAGAGAGAAAATTAATACAAGCAATACTAAAAATGAGCCTACAAAAATAGAAAAACGTCAATAATTAAAAATGCCCGAGCTTTTTTTTTGACTCAAATTCCAAAGATCGCGAAAAGGCTATTTTTCCTGCCAGGACAAATATTATCTACAACGCTTTATTTATGTAAGAAAACAGAGATACCGTATTTCCTGTAATAAGGTGGCAAGCCGCCTTATTTTTCAAACCCCTGAAAATCCGAAAAATTCGAATTCAATCTCGAGATTTTTTGGTGCTCAACCAAAATCTAAAAATTAGATTCGTAGAGCTCGTGGGAGTTAAGAAAACGCATCAAACAGATAACCAAAATATTTACTCTGCTTCGAGATATAGACCCTCGAACTTGGGGTGCCGCCTTATTAGAGGGTGCCGCCTTATTACAGGAAATACGGTAGGTCATTACATTATAAAAGGGGATCGGACATTTTTCCGTCATAATTGTTCGGCGGTCATTTTTTGGCTGTACTTTTTTTCTTGATCGAAAAAAATGATTCTGTTAGTACGGTTTTGTAGCTAACATTCAGGGGTTCAAAATGAGCTGTTAACAATCAATGTCTGATTGCAAAATCTTGGATAAAAATGTCCAATCTGACACTAAAAAGGGAGTTGGACATTTTTCCGTCGAAATTGGAGACTCAATGTCAGACTGGGCATTTTTATCCAAAATTTTGCGATTAAACGTTGATTGTTGATAGCTCATTCTGAAGTCCTGGACCTGAGCTACAAAACGGTACTAACAGAATTTGTTTTTTCAATCACGAAAAAAAATTACAGCCAATAAATGACCACGGAAAAATTTCGACGGAAAAAATGTCCAACAGAAAAATGTCCTAAACCCTTATAAAATAAGAGCTTCGAAAAGAGCTTCTAAATTTTCGGATTCATGTCCAAAAAAAGTGTATGCGTGCATTTCTAGGCTACAGTCTCTTAAATTGCATGTTCTCAAAAGTTTGTTTTGGAGAAAGTGTGTTTTTTTTTAGCTTCTCTGGTCCTTGTTTGGGTAAAGACATGTTTCAGGTGGCGAACAAACATTTTTGCAAAAAAATATTGACCGAAATTCGAACTTTTTGCCTTAACGGACCCAGGTAAAGGGTATTGGAGGGTACCTGTATTTCCTAAAAAGATGAAATTTGAACATATTTTTTTAACTGGGGCCTACTGCATAAAGAAACGGTAACACTATACTTGGCCCCCCCACGGCTGACCCAATTTCGAGGTGAATTTTTAAAAACCGATTGCATATTCGTGTTTCTCGACCCGGACTTTTACGGGAAATGATCATCAGATTCTGTGAAAGTGAAAAAAAATTTTTCGGGATTTGCCTTGGTCCCCCAAGGTAAAATTTTAGAAAAATTTGAAAAAAAAATATTTTTTAAATTGGCGCCTTTTGAATTTTAAAGGGATTAAGGGCTGTACTGGGAAAGAAGGGAATAAAAAGGGGCCATTTTTATGGCAAACATTGGAAATTGAAATGTTTGTATTCTTCGACTGCCTCACCATGTTTTTTCAACTGGGCCGTGGCAAAAAGAGACTCTATATGCATTTTTTAATCAAGAGTTTTTCTCGGAATCATGTCTAAGGTAAGTGAGGGGCAAAACTTTTTTTGCCGCAGGCTTACTTTTTTATGCCACAAAAAGACTTTTTTCTGCCGTGAAAAAATTGCCGTAGAATTACTTATAATTGCCGCAGAAAGACTTTTTGTTGCCGTAGAAACAATTTTTCTTGCAGCCAAATCACTTTTTCTGCCGCAAATTTACAATTTTTTGCCAAAAAATACTTTTTATTGTCGCTAATTTACTTTTTTCTGCCGCATTTTTTTTCGCCAATTCACTTTTTTTGCCGCAAATTTACTTTATTTTGCCGTAAAAACACTTTTTCCTGCCGCAACTTTTCTTTTCCTGCCGAAAATTCACTTTTTTCTGCCGCAGCTTTTTTTCAATTATTTTACCGCTAATTTACCTGGTTTGCCGCATTTTCTGCCTGTTATCTATGTTTCTGACGCTTATTTCAGCGTTTATTATGAATTCTAACCCCCAAGCCCCTGCGCCCTCTTCGGGGGCGCAGGGGGCTTGGAGTTGAGATGCGCACACACACATACCTTAGACACAAATCACTCGAAAAAGACTCTGAATGCATGAAAAAGCATGCACACTAGAGTTTATTTATGCGGTAGGCCCCAGTATTCAAAACTATGTTCAACATCTTCTTGTTAGTAGGCCCTGTGTGATTAGTGGCCCTCTTTTATTTCCTTCCCCTCCCTATACAGCCCTTAATCCCTTTTAAATTCAAAAGGCGCCAATTTAAAAAATATTTTTTTTTCAAATTTTTCTAAAATTTTGCCTTGGGGGACCAAGGCAAATCCCAAAAAAAATTTTCACTTTCACAGAATCTGATGATCATTTCCCGTAAAAGTCCGGGTCGAGAAACACGAATATGCAATCGGTTTTTAAAAATTCACCTCGAAAGTGGGTCAGCCGTGGGGGGGCCAAGTAAAGTCTAGCCAAAGAAACTCTGGTACAGTCCACTTTAGATATAAAATCACTTCGATATAGCTCCACTCTGATTTAACACCGCCAATGGCCGGTCCCGGAAGTGTATTTTATCGAGATTTGACTCAAGTGATACTCCCGATATAACACCACTCGATATAACACCGCCGTTGGCCGGTCCCAGGAGCAGCGTTATACCGAGAGTGGACTGCAGGCATATATTTTTTATGCATCCAGAGTCACTTTCGAGTGATTTGTGTCTGAGGTATGTGGGCGTGCGCATCATCACACGAAAGGGAGTTTCGGATGAGCGCACTCATTTACCTTAGACATGATTCCGAGAAGGACTCTTGATCATGAAATGTATATAAAAATTCTTCTGCCAACTTCCAGTGACCAAAACGGGGTAAAAAATTTTTTTTTACTAATCCGAAAATCATGTTTAAATGACTTCTAAGTGATTTTTATATGCTTAAAACGATAAGAAAGTTATTTTCTAACACTTTTTCACATAAAAAATTAATTTTTGAAAAAAAAACTTTGACTAAAATTTAACTTTTTGCCTTGGGGGACCAAGGTGAATCACCAAAGAATTACGACCTTTAAAATTTCAGTATATCGTGAGATTGCGCTGACTTCGACATTTTCACTTTTTGAACTGAATATATACTCAAAATATAGCTGAGACTCTGGCGGAGGTCATTTGATACAGACATCTCACATGATCAAATAAAAACAAGAAGTTTTGAAATTTTTAAAAACTTTAAAATTTTGGAACTTCAGATTTTTATATACCCTTAGAGTGTACTGGAAAATGTCCTCGATATATGCACTTTTTAGACCTAAATTAATCCTCAAAATACATCTGAGACTCTGGTGAAGGTCATCTGATACAAACACCTTACGGCAATTAATAAAAAAGTAGGATAAAAACTGCACGCAAATACTTTTTTGAAAATTCTTAAAATTTCACGTGAAAAACCTTCTTTTTTCACGTGAATTTTTTTTATTACACCCAGTCTTGGCCAATCGACCGGCGTTATCAACCGGTTTATTCGCCGGTGGGACACCGGTTGATCACTTTTCTCAACCGGTTGATCAACCAATGACCAATCAATCGGTGGATGGTTGATGTGTCGGTTGATTACCGAAAAATCAGAATCAACCGGTTGATCAGCCGAAAATCAATCAGCCGGTTGATGGTGGATGTGGCGGTTGATTACCGAAAATTTTCTATCAACCGGTGAAAAAAACCGCAAATTTTACTAAATTTAACCTACTGGTTGACCATTTGGTCAACCGGTTGATCAACCAAGGACCAATCAACCGGTGGATGGTTGATGTGGCGGTTGATTACTGAAAAATCAGAATCAACCGGTTGATCAGCCGAAAATCAATCAGCCGGTTGATGGCGGATGTGGCGGTCGATAAAATCCAGGCGTGGCCAAGATTGATTACACCACATACACAAACTTGCTGATTACCTTAGTTAGACCTAGGCGAAACGTTTAAAAAAAGAGCGCTCAAAAAGTGAAGAAAATTTGTTTTAACCAGAAATCAGGGTGCTCTCTAACTATATAAGAATAGGTAAGAAAGATGTGCACCAAAAAAAGCTTCGAACCATTGCATTAGTAGGCAAAACTTTTTTTGTCACAGACAGGGCTTTAAAAAATTTTTTTTGACATCCTACATCCACATTTACATCCGGCCAAAAAAAATTTTGACATCCACATCCGACATCCGGATGTGAAATTTTTGACATCCGAAACATCCGAAAAATCCATGAAAACATCCGCTGACATCCGATTCAAATTTTTTTGACATCCAACATCCACATCCACATCCGCCGGATGTGGATGTTTCGGATGTAAACATTCACATCCGGATGTATCTTCCGGATGTTTTTAAAGCCCTGGTCACAGATCGACAGATCGCCCACCGCGAAAAAATATGCCTTGGTTCCACCTGTTGATTTTTTTTTGAAATTTTTTTATCTTTAGTCTTTTTAAAACTTTTTTCTTGTGTTCTATTATGTCCTAATTGTTTCACAATGTTATGTACTGACAATGATAGGGTGATAGTCGATTTTAATGCTTGCAAAGCCACTGATTTCTGACAGACAATAGGACAGACAATGTCTTTTGCGTATATAATGAATAAATAAATAGCATTTCATAACATTTATTACCCCAAAAATCTTTTTTTCCATCGAATTTCTCTATAAATGCAAAATTAGGGGAATAAAAAATTTTGAAAAAATAAAATTTTTGACCAACAGCGTGGACCAAGGCAAAATTTGAAAAAAACACGAAAAAATCAACAGAGGGGACCAAGGCATTTTTTCGGGGTGGATGCGAATGCTTATAGAGCCAACTTTATTCTGTCACGTAGTCACTTTTTTGTCACATATTTCCTCCCTTTTTGTCACAGATTTAGCTAAAACCACAGGAAGGACCAAGCACTTCCGAAATTAGTCCAAAAATTTTTTTCTCATAACAGCATGAAATTTTTTCTATGACTTTTCTACGGTAGGGGATGATTTCGTGGCGGAATATTTGACGGCGGAAATTTTGGCGGCGGAAAATTTGGCGGAATTTCAAGAAAAAAGCTATGTATGTTTACTTAGCAATTCCGAGTTTTTAACACCAGATTCGTGTCCAGCATGGTCAATTTTCTTTTAAAAAACGTTTTTTAATTTGAGAAAGGATGGTACTTTCTTCTTACCGCAAAACACTTGAAAATTACCGCAAATCATTTTTTTATTACCGCAATTTGATTTTCCCGCAAAATACTTTTTTCTTACCGCAAAATACTTTTTTCTTACCGCAAAAAGTTTCTCGTCGTTTTTAGTCAAAATTTTGCGGGAATTTGAATTTTTCAGTCAGGAAATAACTTGGATCCCTTAGAATCCCACCCCGGAATGGCCAGAAGCCGCTGAAAGTTGGTTTTTTGGGGCTTATTAAGGGGGGGGGGGTAAAGTTTTTGCGAAATTCCATTGAGCGGACCAGATTTCGGGTCCGATGGGCTTAAACACTCGGAATTCCACCTTGACCATTCTTAACCTTCTTAAACCGCCCTAAGCACTGATTTAGGGTAGTTAGATACTGATCTGGAGCAGTTTGGGATGGTTTAGGGTGATTTAAGAAGGTTAAGAATGGTTAAGGGTGGAATTCTGAGCGTTTAGCCATAATTGAAACTTCTTCTGTGGTGTATAATCCTTATTTAAAAAAAGATATTAAGAAAATAGAGCGGATCCAGAAAATTGCCCTTAATCAAATATACTTCAGATCACTTAGGAATAAATATCCTGACAAACCTCATTATGAAAAGCTCTTAAAATTATTCAAAATGGAAACTCTTCAAAAAAGACGACTTAAAGCTAACCTTGTTTTCTATCACAAAATAGTATTGAAAAAAATTGATATTAATCTAAATATCCCGTCTCTTCAGTCATCCTATAACTTCCGAAAACATAAAGCTAGTGTACCCTTTTCCAAATCCGATTTCCGATTCCACTCTTTCTTTGTTCGGACACCTAAAATTTATTATGCTCTTCCAGCTGAAATTGTTGCTTCCCCTACAATAACGCTTTTCAGGAAAAAACTCAAAGAATGTGATCTAAATGATTTTGTATTGTAATTATTTTTAAAAAAATATGTATTTGTTTTCGTCGCGCACTTGTTGCGTAAACAATAAATATAAAAAAATAAAGTTAAGCCCATCGGACCCGAAATCTGATCCGCTTAATCGAATCTTCGCAAAAAAAGTTTACCCCCCCTCCCTTTAGTAAACCTGAAAAAACCAACTTTCAGCGGCTTCTGGCCATTCCGGGTGGGATTCTGAGGGATCCAAGTTATTTCCTGACTGAAAAATTCAAATTCCCGCAAAATTTTGACTAAAAACGACGAGAAAACTTTTTGCGGTAAGAAAAAAGTATTTTGCGGGAAAATCAAATTGCGGTAATAAAAAATGATTTGCGGTAATTTTTAGAGTGTTGTGCGATAAGAAAAAAATATTATCCTTTGAGAAATCACTTATATTTTTAATTCCACTCGAGACAACAAACATTTAAATTTCTTTTTTAGAAAACAATTTTCAGTTCAAATGTTTGTTGTCTCGAGTGGGATTCAAAATATGAGTGATTTCTCAAATTAAAGAGCATCTGGTGTCAAAACTCGGAATTGCAAAGCAAACATACATAACGGCTCCCTTGAAATTCCGCCAAATTTTCCACCGTCAAATATTCCGACGCCAAATCATCCATCACCGCCCCCCCCCCCGAAAATCTGAAAAATTTAAAGTCAAAAAATTGATTTTTAAGTAAGACACACTGGTAGTGACTCATAATAAGTATTTGCACAACAACAAAGTATAAAACTGTGAAAAATCAGACAAATACTCAGAGAAGAAATAGTTTACAACAATAAATTAATGTTCTTACAGGGTGTCAAATAGGGGATTTCCCCAAAGAAATCCCCGACCTATTCCTCTGGTGAAGAAAAATCGGGGAATTATGAATAGTAAGATTTATAGGAAAAAACTTTGGGCGCTACTCGGTTATACACCAAAAATATCCGACTAAATTCTGAAAATGCAAAAAATGCATTGAAAAATTGAGTGCGGCGGTGCGGATTTTATTCCGATAGTTCCATTTTTCACTTGGTTCGCGTTCAATCTGATATTGATAACCTTATTAGTATATTGCGTCAATGTTTCGATATAGAATAATATTTTTTTCAAACTCAGCCTCGAATTCAGAGAAAAAATAGTTTTTCCCCGAAAAAATTAAAAACGTCGAAAAAATTGCTCTCCAGGTGGGGGCCCAATTTTCGACCTATGCTTTCTTATAAATGAGAATAAAGAATAATTCTAGAATTTTCATTCTTATAAAAATAAAGAAAATACAGTATTTGAGCCGAAAACTCGTCATTTTTCTGCTCAATTTCGACTTAGACTAGCAACCACGTTCATAAAATTCAAACAGCAGTCATAGGTCCTTGAGCCAAAGCATGAGCTAAGGCGCAAGACGAAGTGCTCAGTCCAGATCTTTTTTCCAAAACATCGTTTAGTTGTTTGGTAAAGTCTGAGTAGTTTTTTCTGAGCTCACGCTAAAACAAAAAATATTCAAAAAAATCGATGCTTTGAACAAATAATTTTACAAACAACCTGGTAATTGGCCCTTTCAGGCTCGATAATCTGCTCGTTGATATTCAGCGCATCACAACATTTCTTGGAAAAGTCTTTAAAGCATAAACTCAGCTTGTTTTGCAGCAAATCTTTCGGTTTTCCTTGGTCGTTCAAGATAACTCAATATCTCAAAATTTTTGGGTGAAGATTCAGAATTTAAAAAGCGGGATCGATAGTGAGAGTTTAGAAAACGTGAAAAATAGATTTAAAAAATATTTTCTCTAGACTGAGGACTTCAAAGTCAGGGGTAAGGCCAGGGCCCCGATTGAAAAATTAAAAAAAAGGACATGTGGGTAAAAAAAAGGACATTTTGACTATTTTTGAAGTAAAAGGGTCATTTTATCCAGTGCTTGTTGCCATTTTGAAGCGAAAAAAAAAGATTTTGACTTAAAAAATAAAAAAAAAGATTTGGGGTGCCAAAAAACAGCAATACAGCAACTTATTTTTTCTAACGTCAAGGAAACAACAATAACAACAATCAAGTATAGCAATAAAAACAATCAAAGAGAGTGTTTTTGGTTTTTTAGTGTCCTTTTCAGAATGGATTGAATGGTTGCAATCGGAAGATTGAATTCTTTGCTGAGATCGGTAAGATCTTTCTGCGCGGAAGCTTCGACGATTTGCGTCTTCATATCCAGGGTAGTGACTCGGCGCTTCTTGCTGGGAGTTTCCATCTTGAACTAAACCCAAAACAATTCACGAATACGATGAGAAGACGCAAAGAAAAATGAAACTTTTGAAACATGACCACCGAAGTGCGAGCAAAAATTTTTTTTGAAGACAAAATAATATGAATTTTTGAGAAAATTTGACAAATTTATGTTATACAAAGGGGCGAGTTTTCTGTGCAGGGGCCGGAAAAAAATTATGTTATAAAGAGTTTTATGTTATGAAGAGTTATGTTATATAGAGGTTCACTTTGGCCTGATTTCAATCAGACAAACCATACTCATCTCTGAGTTATGCTATATAGAGTTTTATGTTAAATAGAGTTATTTTATAGAGAGGTTCGACTGTATAATTCTAATAATTTAGATCGACATCCGATTAGCCATGATTCATAGATAAAAAATTTCGCAAAAAAATCTTGTTTTTGTCCTGAAGGGAGATGCGATATCAGCAATTTTGGGAATTTGACATTCTGTGATGACTGATTTAGCATCTAATACCTTTGCTCAAATGTCGTGATGCTCAAATGTCGGCGCTCAAACGTCGGCGCTCAAATGTCGTGGCGCTGAAATGTCGGATAACTTAATTGAGATGTGGGCAGGGATGAGAATTTGGTCCTATATGCTTGAAATTTAGGACTATTTAGGACTATTTTAGTCCTAAAAAGGTCCTAATATTAGTACAGGGTGTCCCAAAAAAAAATCCCTACACTTCAAGGGCACCGTACGAGCATTTTTTTCATTTCACTTTTTCTTAAACGATATGTCATATTGTAGCCCTGAAAATTCTCTATCAAATTGTCTATGAACATAAAAAAAATATGGATAAATTGACAACACAAAATTAAAAATCTCGATTTCAAATCCGGGAATTTCCAGTTTTTGTTGAAATAAAGAATTTGCAACTTATTTAGAAGTTGTTGTTAATATCATTTTTTGACGCTACTGTCATATACCCCCCCCCCCCCCCAAAAAATTGGACCTACTGTCATATACCCCCCCCCCCCCCAAACCGACTTTTGGGGAGTGTCTAAAAACCATCTTTATGCAATAATTTTGCCATAAAGGGACCAGAAAGCAGTTTAAAAGGGATTATGGCTTGTTCACGTTGTTCGATTTAGAGTTCGAGTTCGCGCTTTTGGTTACGTGAACACCTCTGATCCGAACTCTAACTCTAACTCGAACTCTAACTCGAACTCTAACTCGAGGGTGTTCACGTACCTCGAGTTAGAGTTCGAGTCTGAGGTCAAAATTGAAAGTGTTCATGTAGTTTGTGTTACTGTTTATGTATATTTTTTATTATTTTTCTCATGACGACGACCATAAAAATGCAAGTTTATGAAAGAAAGTTACTTAAATTGCTACATCAAGATTAATTAAAGCATCTGCTCCTGAAAGTCAACATTTCCAATACCATTAAAAAACACAAACAAGCTTTGTTCTGATGTCTTTCGCACTACCACTGCTTTCTTCTTCTGCTTGTCCACCATCAAGTCCTCTCCAAGATCTAGCGACTGCGGCGGTCCCTTCCACATCCACTTCTTCATTCATCTCTTGTCTGAGAAGTTGTGGAGCACGCAAATGGCCCAGACAATATGGTCGGCTGTTTCATGGGAGCACTCAATTGGTTTAAGCAAGATCCATATATGAAACAATTTCAATTTTTGACCTCAAGACTTGAACTCGAACTCGAGGTACATGAACACCTTCGAGTTAGAGTTCGAGTTAGAGTTCGGGTTTTTTGGTTACATGAACACCTCTTACCCGAACTCTAACTCGAACTCGAACTCTAACTCGAACAAACGTGAACAAGCCATAATGGCTGTATTGGGAGGGGAAGGGAATAATACAGGGGCCACTTTTTTTTTGCTGCTTTTACCATGTTTTTCAACTCGGGCCGTGGCAAAAATAGACTTTATATGCATTTTATGATCAAGTGTACTTCTCGGAATCATGTCTAAGGTAAGTGCGTGCGCGCATCTCTAACTCTCAAGCCCCCCTGCGCCCCCTTCGGGGCGCAGGGGGCTTGGGGGCTTGGAGTTGAGAATGCGCACACCCACATACCTTAGACACAAATCACTCGAAAGTGACTCTGGATGCATGAAAAAACATGCATACCAGAGTTATTTATGCGGTAAGCCCCAGTATTCAAAACTATGTTCAAGATCTTTATTTTTTGCGGCCGAAGAGCATTTCCCCTCATTCTACAAGGCTGGGCAGAGGCCAAGCATCAAAGTTCAGCCCAGCTCTCAAAAAGTGCTAGGCCTATGAGTGAACTCGCGAGGTCCACCCCACTGATGGGCTTGGTCCATGAAAAGTACTTACACTTATGCCTGCACCACAAGTTCCTGGGTTTGAAAGTACTCTTAGACGCTTAGAGAATTAGTACTCTAAGGATCCCAACCATCTCGAGAAGTGGTCCCTGTATTATTCCCTTCTCCTCCCAATAGGGCCGCAATCCCATTTAAATTGCTTTTTCTGGTCCTTTTATGGCGAAATTATTGTGTAAAAATGGTTTTTGACCATCCTAAAAAAGTCGGTTTTGGGGGGGGGATATATGACAGTAGGTCGATTTTTGGGGGGGGGGTATATTACAGTAGCGCAATTTTTTTTTCGCAAAAATGTTTTGAACACATAATTTCGTAGCTCTCTCTTTCCTCTTTGATTGGTACATAAAACTTTTTTAATTTTATTCGAAAAGTGACCATTTGGCTCTTAACATATTTTGGGGTCATATTAGAAGCTGACAGGCATTTTGAAAACTTGGGTTTTTTCATTCTGAGTTTTTATTTCAAAAGACCATTTATCAACACTCAGATTCAAATGGTTTTTTTCTGTAAAGTGGGTTTTGTAGCTCTTGACATGCGCTACACGATGGTGTTCACAGCTTTTTGAAAATTTATTTATTTTTTTGACCATTAAATACCTTAACGAAAACTGAAAATTCCCGGATTTGAAATCGAGGTTTTTAATTTTGTGTTGTCAATTTATCGATATTTTTTTTTCAAAAATAAAATGTCATAGACAATTTGATAGAGAATTTTCAGGGCTACAAATGACATATCCTTTAAGAAAGTGAAATAAAAAAATGGTCGTGCGGTGCCCTTGAAGTGTACGGATTTTTTTGGGTACCCTGTATGATCCTATTTTAGGAATATGGTCCTATATAGGGAGGAGTAATAGTTCTATATAGGATCATAGTCCTGTTTAGGACATTTATCATTTTTGGTGGTTTTTAGTCATTTATATGCAAAACTGTTGAATTATACGTCTGATTCATGTTCAGCGTAGTCGATTTGCTTCTAAAACGGCTGTAGGAAGTTTTGGCGCTACTATAGAATACAAGCATGTCTTCTCTCTCATTCATTCATTTCGACCTTTCGGTCACTGCTCGATAATTTGACAGTTTTTTACTCTATTTACTATATGAGCACACAATGGTGAGCATAGGTCATATGACTGAAAATTTGATAACTAAGTCGATCCCCAGATTTTTTATGAGCTAAGAGGCCAGCTAAATTACCTCAGAGCATCGAAACCGACTCTGAGCCAGGATTTATATTTCATCTATAGTAACATAGCTCACCACTACCAGTGGCACGTATGGGTGCAGGTGGGTAAGCTGATGGATCAATTTTTTTCACCGTCGGTTCGATTCCACCCTCTGACTGTTTTTTTTTTTTCTTGACTGTTTTGGTCAAAACATCACAGAAGTTATAAGATCAAGGAAGGATTAAAAAGCAACAAAAGCCACTTAAATACGCTAATGTTACTGAAAGTGCGTTACGAAAGAGTTTGTTACGAAAACTCGCTGTTACGAAAAAGTTTCTTACGAAAATTCGCTCCTACGAAATTGTCTTGTTACGAAAACTTCCTTCAGCCTCTAAAAACACTGTGAATCTGTAATTCCATTCAAGACAAAAAAATCAAATTAAAATTTTCGAATTTTTCGATTTTTCGCCATTTCTTTTCAAGCTTTGTATGATACTCTTATATAAATTTCACTTTCGATGGTATACTCGTAAAGGCTTCACTCTCAGTAGTTACACCCTCAGTGGTTGCCGATTTACCATCATCACTCAGGTGGCTCAATCCTGGTGGTTGAGCAGTTGGTAGACCAAGTGGAGGTACCCAAATAGTTGCACCTAGGTGGTTCTCGTAGAGGGGTAGCTATACGGGGAGTACCCGGGAGAAAAGTAGCCAAGTGGGGATACTCACGTCGTGGTACACAGGTGGTAGTACACAGAAGGGAGCAACACAGGAGAGAGGTAACCCAAGTGAGAATATCCAGGTGGGGGAACCCGGGTTTCGGTATCTAGCAGTCCATCAGACAAGCAATTAAAGTGTGAAACCTAAATGCAGCCTACTAAATAACTCTTTGAGTTATATACATATTTAAGATTTAGGTAGCTTTGATCAGTTTAAAAATTTAAGTTTGTGAAGAATTCAACAGAAATTCAAACACCCAGCAAACCAAGAGAACGCGTCGATCACATCGAAAGAAAAAACTAAAATAAAACCCAACAATATCCCTATGATTAAAACGACCACGGAAAAAAATGAACCGACGGAAAAGGTCGCATAGGTCGAGGAACTCTGGATATTTTGGGATGTTGAGGGTAGTAAAAGTTTATTTTGGGTGGTTCGGAATGCTTAGAATTCAGTAGAATAATGGTTTTTGGGTTTATCTTTGACTGGTTCTATTGATATTTTCTGACTTTTTTCTACAAGTCACACGTTTTTTATGCGAAAATATAGCCATGGTTCTAGGACTATAATCTGAGCTATCATACAGATAAATAAGTAATATTTAGTTGAAGCTAGAATTTAAAAAACATTCAACGATGTCCCATACCATGCCATCCTACACAGGTCTATCATTTGCATGAAATCCCACACATTAGGGCATTTGCAGTAAGCAGTGCTGGGAATTGTTGCAATGGGTTCATCGCTTAGTTTTGGCCTCAGAAGTCACTAAACTTTAAAAATAAAATAAAGTATGAACCTAGGAGGATTTGAGCCGTCTACCCTAGGCGATGCGTATTATAAGTTACTCCCCTTTAAAAGCATCGTCTATTATACGTTTTCGTACTGAAAAGAAGTGCACTTAAAGGAGAATGCCTGTGGCGTGACACGGAAAAAGGCTAGGCACAATAGCATTTTTCTGGTTAAACGACACTTCGCTAGGCCAGTTCGCTACATTTTTCGATCTTTTTCGGAAAATTTTACCGAAAGAAATCGAAAAATGTAGCGAACTGTCCATAGTGAAGTGTCCTAGGTTCCATTTTTCTTTCTCGCTATTTTTTTTCAATGCGCTTCTTCTAGACTTTTTAAGATGTCTGCCTATTTTTTAAAAATCAGCATAAGGTTATCAATACAGTCAAACTCGATAATCCGCCCACCCCGCTAAACCGCCACGCTCGATAAACCGCCACCCTCGATAAGCCCGATTTGGTTGGTCGTCAGAGAAACTCGACAAAGTTTACCCCGCTAAACGCCACCCGATAATCCGCCACCCTTGGATCGGTCCCATGGGGTGGCGGATTATCGAGGTTTGACTGTATCAGATGAACGCAAACCAAGTGAAAAATGGAACTATCGGAAATAAAAAACGCTGGTCCCCGCTCAACTTTTTCAAACGCACGGGCATGCTCTTTTAAAGGGCACGGTTTTTGCGCGCAGTGGCATGCGAAGAAATTCCGTATTGGCGAGGACACTTCTCTTTCGTCTGGCACTGTACTCTTTCGAGTAATGTCGAACGACTCCAAAGAGTAAAGTTTGAGACAAAGAGTGGTTTCCTCCGACAATTAAATTTTGGCACATGCCACTGCGCGCAGAACCCATGGTCCTTTAAAGGACCATGCAACTTGATAAGCTCAGCAATTTGGAAATTTTGAATTCGCGCGGACCACACTAATTTTGTCAATAATGTTTTCGAATTGTTTTTTGTTTGCATACAAAATTTTTTTCAAAATATAGAACCGCTTTACTAGTCGAGCACAACGTGCTCGACATTGCCAGATCGACGACCTATCCTGCTTTCACTGCACCATATTTTACTTGTGTAAGAAATTAGTTAAAGTTACTCATAATGGAATTAAATTTCAGTGCACACAAAGAAATTATTCAATACAGTCAACTCTCGATAACAGTGTACCCTCGATATAGTGTAGATCTCGATATAATGTAATTTTTTCAACCTCATTTAGTCAGCTCTAAGCCAAAACTGGGCTTACAGCGTATCCTCGATATAGTGTAAACCTCGATATAGTGTATATTTTCCGATCCCCGCGAGCTACAACTTGTAATCGAGAGGACTGTAATATTCTTGACAAAATTAGGGTGGTCCCGCGCGAATTCGAATTCCGCAAATTGCTGTGCTTATCAAGTTTCATGGTCCTTTTAAAGGGCCAGCCGTCGCGGAACACGGTTGTCCCCGCCAATTCAAAATTTTTTTTCTGAATCGTTGAACTTTGTACTGATTTTTTCAACTTGTTTCTGTTAAAACTATACCTAAAATTAAATTCTAGGCCTTGTTTTGTTAGAACCAAGATAAAAAATCGTGCGAAGTTGAAATGATTAGGCGAAAAATTTGAATTGCGGGACTTCAAAACAGGGTTGGCAATGGCCCAATTTAAAGGGTCCATGAGACAGTTTGACACTAGTTTTTAACAAAATGCAGAAATTTAGGTTTAACCAACGAAAAATACTCCAATAAATCCAGACCTAAAATGCAACCAGTCCCAACTTGGAGGGACTTAGAAACTTTATTAACGCTGTCCTCAATATCTGTTTTAAAAAGAGAGCTAGGAATGTAGTTTTAAGGGACCATTGGTTTTGCGCGCAGTTGTGTCCAACCGACAATATCATAAATTTTCCTTAAAGAAATTTCTAAACGAAAAATGGGCTAAGGGCCAGAGCCCCGATTGAAAATTAAATAAAAGGACATGTGGGTAAAAAAAAGGAAATTTGGACCATTTTTGAGTGAAAGAGTCATTTTATCAGTGCCTTGTTGCCATTTTGAAGCAAAAAAAAGCTTTTGACTAAATTTTCAAAAATAAACAAAATTTTCGGTGCCAAAAAAAAGGACAAATCTTTTTAAAAAGGGCGATTCGGAGCCCTGGCTAAGGCATTAAATTAAAGAGTATATATAATAAGGGTTTTAAGTAATGTCTAACTCCCAAGAGACAAAAACCGAAATATACACACGAAGCTACTCCGAAGTATTTATTGCCACAATAGAGTACAACAAGACATTCCAGATTATATGAGACGAGCTTCGTAGTCGCACTTGTTTAATTCTGGGGACTTCTCTGCAAGTCAGCAAGCTTTGTTTTTCAGCCCAGTTGATCAGAGCTGATGAATGTAGAGAATTGCGCATCAGTCCCTGTAGGAGCCATGTTGACGGGAACGCAAGTCCTTGATCACTGCAGGCATCGAAGAGGGTTTCTTTGGCTTCGAGCACTTGTAGAGCCATGTGAATGCCGACGATATTGTACCCAGTCCGACCCGATTCCTGGAAAAGAAATAAGCAAGGATCTATAATTAAAATACCAACCTGCAGAAAATGCACAAGGATCGGCTCAATGTTATGAATTCGGGCAAGTAGCCGGAATGGCGCATCTTCGCTTAGGAACCTCGGTCCGGCCACTCATTCACTTACGTGTTGACCTCCACGGCTTCCAATTTGGCTATTTGAACCGACACTTGCAAATCGAGAGACAGTCCAGCCTTTCTTCTAAATAGAAGTACAGGTGATTAGATGACTGAATCCAAGAAGGTAACTGACTGCTTGAATACGTTGAGGTTATTGATGGTCAGCCCCGGCTTGTGCTGATCGTCTTATCTTGTCGGTGGGCCAATAAGCTTCGCACTTATTTCTGCCTGCTCCATGATTTCGCACAGCATGATGATAGCTTTTCACTTTTCCTGCCACAATCCCAGAACGCCAGAAGTCATCGACGGTTGCTTCATGGACCTTGAGTGCAGATTGAACTTTTTCTTCCTGAAAAATGGAGAATGGCAAAAGCGGAGAAAGAATTCATTCGGTCAACAAACCTCGGTATTCGACCCAATTCGCATGGACATCAGTCCTCGGAATTGCTTGGCGGCCACGGTCAGAATACACGAGTCTGATCAAGCACAGAAAGAATCCTAAAAAAGTTAATGACTATAAAAGCATATAGTTTTTGGCCCTTGGAATAACGATTCTTTGGTTTGTTGGCATCGAAAGCGACCTTAGGTGGAGCAGCAGTTGTTTCAGCCTTTATCGCCAGAAATTCCTCACAAGACCTTCACTCCGTTTCCGATAGCTTTGAGGCAGGAATTGCGCAATTGCTTCTGGGCCTCTGGTCATCAATGGCAGCAGATTTCTCACACGACGGCGTTGGGCTTTCTTTCACCGGCGTTTTTCGTTTCAACTTGAGTCTCAATCAATCCTCATCTAAAAAATTCAGCGGATTTATTTGGAAATTCGCTAAAGGTAGAAAGAAATACCGATCGAAAACTGTTCGCACTCTGGAATTTACCCCTCCCCTTGATCTTCCTCGATGGTTTCCCTCTTCTTTCCGGCATCCTTCATTGTTAGAGATAGTACGGGAAGAGAGCAGCAACCACCAGTAGCAAGCAGAAAAAGAAGAATGATTTTAAATGCAAAATTTTCCTTTATATAGTCCTCACGTCCGTTCACGCACTCACAGTGTTTCAAAATTTTTAAAATTCAAAATACAAAAATTTCTTTG
>SADC01000796.1:0-25407 GCA_004194705.1 Ditylenchus dipsaci | reverse complement strand
TGGATTGAGTACAAGGGTGGGTTGATGATTAGCTAGTCTAAGTCTCTTGCAATATTGCTTTTTAGAAGCAGAATTTGTATCAATTAAAGACAAGAAATACGATAACGTGGACTATGGACAGAAAATGGGTTGTGGTTTTCTTTGCTACCTCTCAACCCCGTTGATTGTCATATTCTTAGAATATGAACTCAAAGCAATGCCAGCGATTGAATATCGGTGATAGCTGGAATCTACCATTCACTTCTACACCTTCAGCTAGCACGACCAAGAACCTTCTACCGTTGAAACAATAATTGCTCAAAACTCTACCAAAAAGTTGTCGTCCACCACAAAGTTACGTACTACAAATTACCATCAACGATTGCCGAGCCGACGACGACTGTGATAAGGTCGACTGCCGAAGCCAATTACTTTCCATCCAGTAAGCTGAGCCGATACTGTGACGACGACTATCTCTGGAGCGACGACTGTGACTACGCTACTTCCGAATCAACCACTATGACGATGACTAGTGTTGAACCGACGACTGTGACGACGTCTACTGCTGAGCCGACCACTCTTACCACAACTACTGCTAAGCCGACGTACTACTGCTGTGCCGATAACTCTGATGACGACTACTACTGCCGAGCCGACAACTCTCATGACGACTACTTCTGCGAGCTGACAACTTCATTTAGCATCACGACTGCTGTGCCGACAACTGCAACGACTACTAGCTCTAAGCCAGCCAGTGTGATTACGACTGAAACTGCTACACACGACTTCAAGTTAGACTCCTCCCTCTGTTCGTCATCTATTCTTATTTGCTTTAGACTCAAATTTTCTAGCATAGTTTCTTCCGCTGGATCATTGACAACGTCTGAGGACTTACTCTTTCTACTACGCTGGTATCGTTCAGCATCGAGTATACTTCTGAAGTACCTTTGTCCACTGTCGATGGCCCAACTTCTCGAAACCACTCAGTAACGGCTTCGTCAAGTCGAATCCGGTCAAAAAGAGGATCAGCATTCGAAAATCAGTATTATGGTTAGAATGTTCTGTCGCTGTCATATAACATCTTTTTCATTACAGAGTTCAAGCTTTCTCCGTGGCCATTCGTTGGAATGTGGACGATTGCTTGCATTGCGCTCATGTGTATTCTTTTGGCTTGCTTTGTGGTCGGTAATAAAAGGAAGACAGAGCCGAGGGAAGTCAAGATGCACAGTCATTTCAAGGAAGACAACACCACAGAGCCGGAGGTGTAAGCGATAGTGATATATTAATATGTAAATGCCTTTATGTTTGTTACAAAGAAAATAAACGAGACAATAAAAGAAACAGGGTGTTTTAAGAAATTGGGCGATTTATAAACATAAAGTTTTTTTAGATCAATTTCGAAATTTTGTTGTGTTAATCGATTTTTCTCGGCGGTAATACTTTATTGGTAATAATGTGAAAACACATTTTGCTTGAATGTCTTGAAGATGGATCGTCCTGGGGAAGAAATGTCGCTGAGGATGAAGTGTCCTGGGGATGAATTGTCCGTGTGCCGAGGGAGAGTGGTAATTCGGGGCCGTACGTGACACAATATCACCCGCCACAATATCGCGCGTCACATATCCCCGGCTTTTATTTAATAGTGGTAAAGTGTTTTATTTGCGAGGTAGATGATAACAACAAACAATAGTTCTATACTATAGTTCTATATAGGAATAGTCCTGTTAGTACATTTATTATTTTTGGTGGGTTTTTAGTCATTTACATACAAAACTGTTAGATTACACGTCGGATTCATGTTCAGCGTAGTCGATTGCTTCTAAAACCATTATTCCAGTTGGAACTCACTGTGAATCTGAAATTCCACTCGAGACAAAAAATTCAAATTAAATTTTAGATTTTTCGATTTTTTCGCCATTCCTTTTCAAGCTCTGTATAATACTTCTTATAAAATTTCACTTCGATGGTATATTCGTAAAGGCTTCACCCTCAGTAGTTACAACTACTCAGTTGTCTCGATTCACCATCATCACTCAGGTGGCTCAATCCTGGTGGAGCAGTTTTTTTTTAGTTTTTTTCAGTCAGTAGAGGTACCCAATTAGTTGCACCTAGTGGTGTTACTCAGTACACAGCATAATAAAATATTAGGAGATCCCGTATTTAAAATGCATCATTTTTGACGTTTTTTTAAACGAAAGCTGACACGCTGGGAATCCGATAAATTCTGCAACGAAAAAATCTTTTCATTTTTGACCTCATTTTTAGCCTTTGAAGTCAAAAAAGTCTGTAAAAAACAAAAAATTTGGAAAAAACTCAAAAACTTTTTGGTCACCCCTAATTTCTGACAGCGAATTCGTGTTCAGGCATCCCGATTTACCTTAGAAACTGTTGTCAGAAAAAGATTTGAGCCACTCCCAATGTTTGTAAAGGGTGTAAAACGCACGGAAACCAACCCCCCCCCCCTCCGACCCAAATACAATATAGAGATGGGTCCTCAAAAAATAGCAGAAATTGGACTTGAACACCAATGCGCTACCACAGACACAGTCAAAATACTATATAGAGATTTTATTGTAAAAAACATTCCAGGAAAGTAAAAAGTTATATAAAATTGATTTAGAGAAATATTTGTGGAATTTCGAAAAATAGCTGGAATTTTTGAGACACCGTGCACCTTATAATTTTACAAACACATCACTCGCAATTCGGCTTGCAACAAAAAATTATTAGTGGAGCAGTTTCGGAAACACCCACCCGGTTTAACTGGCTCAAATTGAATTGCAGCGGTAAACTGTGAATTTCAACGGTAAATTAATTTTTTTTTCAGTAGTATTTTTTATTTGCCATAAAACAATGAAATTCAACGGTAAGTTTGTGAAATTCAGCGGTAAATTTATCGTAAAGTCAACTTCACAGTCCGTTGCCTCATAGAAATGACCCAAGGGTAAATAGTTGGCGCAAAGCATAAATTTTGTTTCAGATGAAATCCTTATATTAATTACCAGCAAGCAAAATACACATCCCTGTCTCACAGCACTGCCTTTATTCAGAAACAACAATAACAAAGAGAAACATTTTAAACCAGACAACAAATTTCAGACTCTTTCTAGGGCGTGACCAATCTTTCTTTTCATCCCTCTCTTCTGCCTCTCTCCAGTGGCTGCGGCAATGGATCGATCAGCTTCTCGGCCTCCATCAGCAATGAGCGAGTGTTTGCAGACGACGTCCATTATTTCTCATGGCACGTGCAGGAAATGTAGCCGGCATAACAGCTTGACTTCTTCAGCGAGTAGAACGAGTTTCGCAGTTCCTTATAGCGTGTCCAACTAGTTTGAAATCTAAAATATAACGGATAATAGATTTGTTGAATTCCTTCTTACATGACTGACCAACCTTCTGTCAGACAATCGTGTTGGTTTGCTCCAGCTCTTCCACATCCCACGAATGATGACATCGGTATATTTGGTCAGTGAACTTGTTAGAGCTGTTATCGGATCGCTAAAACAAAAAATTATTAACAAGATCAAAGACACAGCGGGTTATCATACTATGTCCAGGATCCTCCATTCTCCATCCACACATCTGCGTCTTTCTCACTAGAGCACACCTTCACAGTCGTCCATTCGCGCGCCACTCCTCGCCTCTTCCATTTTGACCGACTTGAGATCGCATCTAAAATAGTGATCAAGTTGTTTCTACCTGAACGATTCACAAACATTGATACACAATAAGGCAACGGACTGTGAAGTTGACTTCACGATAAATTTACCGCTGAATTTCCCAAATCTACCGTTGAATTTCATTCAAAAATACCGTTGAAAAAAATAAATTTACCGTTTAATTCACAGTTTTAGCACTGCAATTCACTTAAGCGCAGTCAATTTCGGTATACCACCCCAGTCACTTTTGAACGCTCACTCCATTTAATTTAGTAATACACCCCTAATGCTACCCCACAATTGAAAGCTTAGAGTGTTAGCTACACGATGATGTAAAAAATTTTTCGTTCAGTTCACTAAAATAGATTTATTTTAATAAAATAGCCTCGAAGGAAAATGAAATATTCGAAATGGTTCTAGGTTTTTTAAAATAAATTGATTTTAGTGAACTGAACTGAGAAATTTTTACATCATTGTGTAGCTAACACTCAAAGCTTTCAAATGTGGGGCATTAGGCGTGTATTACTAATTAAATGGAGTGGGCGTTCCAAAATTGACTGAGGTGGATTACCGAAATTGACTGGTGTGGGTGTTCCAAATTTAGCATTTAGCAACTTCAATTTACGTGTTTGTGCTTAATAAAGAGCTTAGAAAATTAACTTTAGGGTTCGAAAAGATACTGACAAAATTTGCAAAAAAATGTCAGAAAATTGGGCTCGAACCCTAACATCCCCCAAAATCGAGGCTGAAATCCACCATCTCCAATTCAAAGGGACTTAGAAACTTTTTTTTTAATCCATTTCAATTTTACAATTTTGTGCTCAAAAGAGAGCTAAGATGTTCAATTTGAGGGTTCTGAAAAGATATTCGGCAGAAGTTCACAAAACTGCCAGAAATTAGTCTTAAAAAGAAAAGTGGCGACGACGGACAGGCACATGCCAATACTATAAGAGACACTATAAATGCATTATAGGGACCTTTTTAGGGCTAAAATAGTCCTAAATAAGGTGCATAGACGTTTCCCCCCTTTTGGACAAATGTCCAAATGGGGGCGAAACGTTTCACCCCCTTTGGGACATTTGTCCAAAAGGGGGCGAAACGATGCTAATTTTGCCTTGGCCCCCTGTTGATTTTTTTTGCAATTTTTTTTCAGTCCAATTGCGTAAAAGCCGTGTTATAAGACGTTTCCCCTCATTTTTCAACGGAAAGACAAATTGTATATCGAAAACTTCGTACTGTTTTGTAACTCACCCAGCCACATGCTGATGTCATGTTTTGTTTTCGATTCTGGTGCGAATTGGCTGATGCCTAAATGAAGAAAACCGTAGAAAACATGTCAAGAATATTAGCTCGTGTCCAATCACTGAGAGGAAATTCCATGTTTGTTAAAAGGCCCTTGCCACCTGTTTGAATTGTTCCCCGCCAATTCAAATTTTCGTGCCTAATCATTCAACTTCTGTACTGATTTTTCAACTTGGTTTCTACAAAACAAGGCCTAGAATTTAATTTTAGGTATAGTTTTGTTAGAAACCAAGTTGAAAAATTCGTACAGAATTTTAATGATTCAGAAAAAAATTTGAATTGGCGGGGGACAACCGTTGTCGGGACGGCAATGGCCCTATAACGCGGGAAGGGCTGTAAACCCTTTTGTTCATAATTTTTTTTTCTTTTGGTCACATTTTGTAGCTAAGGTTCAGGGCTACCCAATAAAAAATTTTCCAGCCACAAATCTCTGAAAAAAGTTTGATTAAAAATGCGTTTCCTCTCACTCTGCAATACGGAAAATTTTTTCGGATTAATTTTAGTGAAGATAGTTCACCTGTAAAAACGAAAAAAGCTAGGAGAAAAATGTTAAACACTATAAACAGCTCTTTCAGCAAAAAAAAAACTACAAACACTCAACAGGGTGGACCAAGGCAAAATTAGCGGCTCGGCATTTTTTGGAAAAATGACCAGAACGGTACGAATTTTTGATATAGAATTTGTCTTTCCATTGAAAAATGGGGAAACGTCTTATTTACACGGTTTCTTACGCAATTAGACTGAAAAAAAATTCAGAAAAATCAACAGGGGGACCAAGGCAAAATTAGCAGTTCGCCCCCTTTTGCAAATGTCCAAAAGGGGGCGAAACGTCCTTTACCCTAAATAGTCCTAAATTTTAAGCATATAGGACCAAATTGTCATCCCTGGGCTGCAGCCCCAATCTTTATCCCAATTCAAAATTATTTCTAAAAATGCCAATTGTTGCGCAAATATATCAGTTTAAAATTGTTATGTATTCCGGTGCTCGAGTGACTCGCATCATATTTTTGGACACACGGAAAAATGCCTCTTTTGGCGAAAAAGTGCCCCTTTTGTTCATCTCACCAGGGAACCTTCAGAAGTGTTTTTTTCAAAGACTTCATTGACAAATCTTTTTTGCAGATTCTTGTAGAGCACCCCGAAGTTAAGTATTTCTCTAATTTCTCCCCCAGGGGAGTAATTAGGTGGCCTGAAATTCTGTTTTCATTTACTGTTTGAGCTGCCTGTTAGATTTTTAAAATCCCTCTCAGGCACTTTTTACACAGCTCAAACAGTAAATGAAAACAGAAAATTTCAGACTACTTGAAGTTAAGGGGGAGTACTTAGAGGGGGGGGGGGAGAATTAGAGTAAATACGGTATTAGAAATATTTAAAAAACCTCAATCAAGAAGATTGACTGGACACCTGGATTCCAAGATTGGCATGTCCATGTTGACGTTTTCGAAAAAAAAAATATTCCAGTTTTTCATAGTTACACACCTTTTTTATACGGTGTGTATCTTAGACGCTGGGCTTTAATTTGCGCTATCATTAAGAGCAAGAATCAACCCATGAAAGTTGAGTGCTCGAAAATATATAAACAAGTGCAACTTAAAAGTAGGCTAAAAATATGATACCGTATCATGGTTTTTTGGTATTTTCGGATATCCATTTGTCCCTAATTTTCAAAGAACCTGGATATATCAGCAGCACTTCATTATATAACTTCGGGGTCTCTACAAGAATCTGCAAAAAAAATCTGTCAATAAAGTATTTAAAAAAAAACACTTCTGAAGGTTCCCTGGTCAGAAGGTGGCACATTTTCACGAAAAGGGGCACTTGTTACAAAAAGCGTTCTTTTCGCGCAAAAGGACGCATTTTTCCGTATCGTCCCATAATTTTTTACTATTATCAGTGGTAACTTGTAAGTGATGGATTGATAATGTTGTGATTACGGTGCGTAGACGTTTAGCAGTTGGCGGGACAAAGTCCCAAAAACACTAAACGTCGGGGAGGAGTAAACTGGGCCATTTCAACTGGGCCAATTCAAACTGGGCCATTTCAAACTGGCCAATGCAAACTGGGCCACAGTATTGAGTCAGATAAAAAGGGTGCCATTACAATTGAAATTGGCCCAATTTGAATTGGCCCAGATTGGATTGGCCCACTTTGAAATTGGCCCAGTTTGCATTGGCCAATTTGAAATTGCCCAGTTTGAAATGGCCCAGTTTAAAATGGGCCCAGTTTGAATTGGCCCAGTTGAAATGGCCCAGTTTACTCCTCCCCTAAACGTCACACCAAAACGCCAAGCTTTTTTTATCATTACTTTGAGGATGTTTGGATCTTTTTTTCTGTCCAAGCCTAAGGCCTAAGCCTAAAGTCTAATCCCAAGCCTAAAGCCTAAGCCTAAAAAAACATCTAAAAAAGCTTGGCGTTTGGTGTGACGTTTAGTGGTTTTTGTAGAGATGGAAAGATGGAATCAGGACGGATTTCAGGACAGGATTTTGGGTTTAGTCAAGACCAGGATCAGGACCAGGATTTTGAAAAACAAAAACCAGGATCCTGACCAGGATCCTGACCAGGATCCTGGTCCAAAACCAGGATTTTTGTTGAAAATTCCAAACTACCAGCAAAATTTTTATCGACATTTTCCTACGTTAATTACATTTAGGAGAAAGGTTACATTTAGGAAGAAAGAAAGTTCTTTTATTCAATCAGACTTTGACACATATAGAAGAAGAATTCCATCTGGTCGGTTCGTCCTGCAAACAAAAATTCTCCCTTTATGTCTCAATTTGAAACCAATATTAAAACCTGTTTTTGAGATGTGTTCAGGAAGATAGAGCTGTTTGCAAATCTTTGAGACGATTCCGAGCCAAAAGAGAGTGCTTGTGAGTGTGTCCTATCAGTGCTCGGCATCGCTTCAAAATCGCCGAAACGTCTTTTTCCTCGAATATCGCTTTGTTCACGACCAAGTTCACTTGTGAGCACCACAGTCAGCGTGACGAAACCTTCTGTTTCAAAAGCCTAAACAACCATGTGCGCTGACGTCACCTTGATAAGCATTCAGTAGCTTGCGCAATTTGGCACCTTCATCGCTCAAGAAGGAGCTTGAACGCTGGCTGGTCGACGATCGAGAAAGGCAGATTAGCGCAAGCGATGAGATGGACAACCTTCTTGTCCGACGACGAAAGCTCTCCTAAAAGAAACACAAAGGCAAAACACAACACAAGAAAATGTATAAAAATCTATCTTTTGGCAAACCCTGATAAACTTCTCCAAGAAATTCTTCTGCGATGCTTTTTTCCTCGAGTTCCTCGAGCTTGGCAGCGTATTCCTCATGCGTTTTAAGTGCACGAAAGACCTTTGTCGACCCGTTAGCCATCTTGATTGTTTTGTTGCACACTCGGCATTTTGCTTCTGTAACAGACAACTTGTCGAGAGAGACCGATGCTCCAGACATGCTCATCTGAAAACAAAGATCAGGAACAAAATGGCAATGTTTTTTCGAGAAATTTAATGTCGATAAATTGCAAGAAACTAAAACTTCAAAACCAAACATTGTGTTCCAAACGAATGAATGAAAATATCCGAATTAAAATGCAAAGGTAATTTCGATTAAAATTGTCGTTTCAAGATGTTGTTTGAAAAGAATAACATTTATATTTACAAAATTCAACGACCAGGATTGGCCAAGATACCAGGACCAGGATTTTTAGTCTGGACCAGGATCAGGACCAGGATTTTACTTTATTATATAAATTTTGACCAGGACGGACCAGGACCAGGACAGGATCCTGTCCTGTTTCCGTCTCTAGTTTTTGGCACATTTGTCCCGCCAACCGCTAAACGTCGTATGCCTGTGATTACAGTCGACTCTCGATTTAACATACACCCAAAAAGTTCGTTCCCGCCTAGGTCCGACACTTTTTTTAACTCACTTTTCGACATTTTTTTACTTATTCTGTTTGACAGTCTGGTCCCAAATATTGCAAGGATTCGATTTTGCCGATCGTTTTTCAGAATCATAAAATATTTACGTCTAAAAAAAGCAAAACCTCGATTTAATATACGCCTAAATCCAAAACAGGTGTATGTTAAATCGAGTTTTGCTATTTTAGACGTAAATATTTTATGATTCTGAAAAACGATCGGTAAAATCGGAATCCTTGCGATATTTGGGACTAGACTGTCTAAACAGAATAAGTAAAAAATGTCGAAAAGTGAGTTAAAAAAAGTGTTGGACCCTAGGCGAGAACTAACTTTTTGAGTGTATGTTAATCGAGAGTCGACTGTACCTCTTTGGGCTTGAGTTCAGAATCCCCCCCCCCACGGGGACTGATCAGGTGGAGGAGATAACTTCATATTCGTGTTTCTCGACCCCGATTTCATGAGAAAGCCGGCTGTTTTTTTTGGTTCTGAGAAAAAAAATTTTTTCGAACCACAGGGGGGTATCATGGTTTTTAAGTCAAATTTAAAAAATTTAAATTGGCGCCTTTTGAATTTTAAAGGGAATAAGGGCTGTGTTGGGAGGGGAAGGAATAAAGGGGCCACTTTTATGGCAGAACGTTAAAAATTCAAAATTTTTGTATTCTTCGGCTGCCTCACCATGTTTTTCAACTGGGCTGTGGCAAAAGAGACTCTATATGCATTTTATGGTCAAGAGTACTTCTCGGAATCATGTCTAAGGTAAGTGTGTGCGCGCATCTCTAACTCTCAAGCCCCTGCGTCGCCTTCGGGGCTTGGGGGCTTGGAGTTGAGATGCGCACACCCACATACCTTAGACACAAATCACTCTAAAGGGACTCTGGATGCATGAAAAAGCATGCATACCAGAGTTTATTTATGCGGTAGGCCCCAGTATTCAAAACTATGTTCAACATCTTCTTGTTAGTGGGCCCTGTGTGATTAGTGGCCCCTTTTTTCCCATCGAAATTTTCGATTAATCGATAATCGAAATTTCTCGATTAATGAGTGCGATTAATCGAATCGACAACCCTATCTGTGACCAGTGATGTTTTTGTGTACTGAGACACTTTTTGTGTTAAATTACTCATACCTCGATACCTATTTATCCGAAATTCATGGATAATAGCTTATTTTGAAGAAGAAATATAGTTCTTCAAATGAATTGATAAAATTTACGAAAACATAAAAATTCGCTTTTTTCTAAGCTAAATAACGCCAATAAAAATTCAGTAATCAAATGAAATGATTTTTTTTGAGTATGACAAACTGAACAAAAATATCTACAAAAGTGTCAGTTTTGAACCAATTTAAAAAAGCTTCATATTTTTGGTAGCTGGATAGTTCTGCTATAATCTGAAATAAAACAGTTTCCAAAAATTCATGAAAATTATAAAGTTATATGCTTCTACACAAATGAGTAATCAAATGAAAATTCTATTGATTTTCATTTGTGTAGAAGCATATAATTTTATAATTTTCATGAATTTTTGAAACTGTTTTATTTCAGATTATAGCAGAACTATTCAGCTACCAAAAATATGAAGCTTTTTTAAATTGGTTCAAAACTGACACTTTTGTAGATATTTTTGTTCAGTTTGTCATACTTAGGGTTGTCGACTCGACCGGTCGATTTCGACCTTTAAGGTCGAAAAGTCGAAATTTTTCGACTTTCGACCTTCGACTCGACCCGACCGGTCGAAAATTTCGACTTTCGACCTTCGACTCGACCCGACCGGTCGAGTCTTTCGACTTTCGACCTTCGACTCGACCGGTCGAAAATTTCGACTTTCGACCTTCCATCGAAGGAAATTTTTGTTTCAATTGCATATGTTCTCACGACGAATAAATTTTCGGACTACATAGCCTGCACGAATTTAACTGCACGAGTCAAAACAGGATTTTTGTCTCAACAAACTGTTTTCAGCACACAATTTTGGGTTGAATATCATGGTTTATTCTATCCGAAAAAATAATAAAAAATTTTGTCGACAAATTGACAGCAAAATATGTATAATAATTGATATTTCTAGTGAAAAATGCTGCGAAGAAGGCTCGTGAAGCAAAACAACGTTTGCAGCAAAAAAAAGTATTTTAGCATAAAAAAAAGTCTTTTTGCAGCACCTTTTTAGGGCAAATTGACCTTTTTGGGCGATTTGCCCGATTTGCCCAGAATGTTTTGTTTTCGCTAGGTTGTCGGTCATTCATGTGCAAAACTGTTAGATTACACGTCAGATTCATGTTCAGCGTAGTTAATTTGTATTTAAAATCACTATTTTAGTAAGAACTCAGATCTCGGTTGGCAAAGCAAACGGCAGCTAACCTGCAAATCATCAAAGCTAATCTGGTGGATGAAATTTTGGGTACAGGCTAATTGGTCGCTACAAAACTGGTCGTTTACAAAACTAGCCGTTTACAGAATTGGTCGTCACAAAACTGGTCGTTTACAGAATTGGCGTTTCAAGAAGTAATCAATGAATGAACGGGTGACCTTGACGGGTGACCTTAAACGACCAGTTTTGTGACGACCAATTCTGTAAACGGCTAGTTTTGTAAACGACCAGTTTTGTAGCGACCAATTAGCCTGTACCCGAAATTTTGAAGAAGGCGAAAAAAACAAAACAAAGCGATAATTAATTTCAATAAAATTTGTTGTGCTGTTACGTGCATTTGTCCGAATTTTGACTCGACCGGTCAAAAATTTTGACCTTCGACCCGACTAGTCGAAAATTTCGACCTTCGACTCGACCGGTCGAAATTTTCGACTTTCGACCTTCGACTCGACCCGACCGGTCGAAAATTTCGACCTTCGACCTTCGACTCGACCCGACCGGTCGAAAATTTCGACTTTCGACCTTCGACTCGACCCGACCGGTCGAAAATTTTCGACTTTCGACCTTCCATCGACTCGACCGGTCGAAAATTTCGACCGGTCGACAACCCTAAAAATATTGAAAAAAATTCCCTAATTCAGTCTAATCTCGATTTAGTAACACACTGGAACTGATTTTTTGGCATGAAGAAACGAAACTTGATCTATTTCGGTTTTTATTAGGTTATTAGTTGAAATGTGCTCGGAAATCGAATAATCGAGCAATTTTTAAACTCAAGTTTGTACGAATTAAATTTCGGACGATCTGAATTTCGGACTAATTAACATTGGGCGAACTGATTTTTGGACGAAAAATTAATGTCATTGCACCAGCTGTCGAATGTGGGAGAAATCATTTGAAATAAATCTTGTTATGGTGTTGCACAATTGTGGAAAGAAAACTCGATTTTGTTTAAAAAAATCACTTCTGGGTAAGAACTTCTGACATTAGTTTTTTTTAATCACCAAAAAGTTTGGCTACCAGACAAATTCTAATATTTTTAGAATTTGTCGCGCGACAATTTCTAATATTTTTAGAATTTGTCGTGCGACATTTTTCTAATTTTTTTAGAATTTGTCGCGCGACATTTTCTAATATTTTTAGAATTTGTCGCGCGACATTTTCTAATATTTAAAGAGATGGGAACAATTTTCAAAATAATTGATGTAGTGATTCAGAAAATTGTGAGGCTGTTGATATTTGCTGATGAAGATGGTGTTAAGAAGAAAAACAAATTTGTTTACATTGATTTTCCGCTCGAGATAACTTTTTAAATATTCCGGACCTAAAGTACACGTCCCTTCAAGTTTTTTCTTCGAAAAAAGACAATTTAAGTGAATCAATGAAATAATAATAAATAAAATTTGTTCAATGTCATCCATTAGGCCAAAAAAATGAGAAAATATGAGTGAAAATTTGAAATTTCCATTGGAAAAATTTCATTATTTAGCACCCAATATCTTTGCCAAACCCAATACCAATACCAATATTTTCGAAAGTCACCAACCAATATCCCAATACCAATATCAACGCCTTTATTTGACCCAATACCCCAATATCCCAATACCAATATATTGTTTGTTCCCATCTCTAGTTTTTTAGTCAAAATTTGAAAAATTTAAATTGGCGCCTTTTGAATTTAAAAGGGAATAAGGGCTGTATTGGAGGGGAAGGAATAAAAGGGGGCCACTGATCACACAGGGCCCACTAACGAGAAGATGTTGAACATAGTTTTGAATACTGGGCCTACCGCATAAATAAACTCTGGTATGCATGCTTTTTCATGCATCCAGAGTCACTTTCGAGTCATTTGTGTCTAAGGTATGTGGGTGTGCGCATCTCAACTCCAAGCCCCCAAGCCCCTGCGCCCCCGAAGGGGTTCGAAAATTTTTTTTTTCTCAGAACCAAAAAAGCAGCCGGCTTTCTTATGAAATCGGGGTCGAGAAACACGAATATGAAGTTATCTCCTCCACCTGATCAGTCCCCGTGGGGGGGGGGGTATTCTGAACTGCAACCCCTCTTTTACTTAACCTTTTACTAAGCTCAACTGTAAAGATTAAACTCATTTATTTGTCGTGTTCACTTCACATAAATTTTAGAAATTAAATTTGTTTTCCAGGTTCAAGAAATTTTGGCTAACAAAATGGATCCTCATCATCAGCAGCAAGGAAGTTCTACTGACGAAGAAGATTGCCTGGTGGAAGATGATGCGACCATTGCGGGGCCAACTAGCAGGAGTGGAAAACGTCGGCAGCAGTCAGGAATTGTCAATCAAACAGCTCAAAAAATGCAGGCAAATCAGCAAGTTCAGCAGCCAGCAGTTGTTCAGAGCAAGAAACTAGTATTTTCGCCGAAGAAAGCATCTTTAAGAAGCAGTCAGTACAGGCCAGCGCAGAACAATATAAATGAGCATCCAGCAAAAATTGATGATGCATTGTTTGCCAGAGTCAACAAGTGGGTTAATGAAAGCCGCGGTGCTCATCACAAGAGCCGTCAACAACGTATACAAGAGGCAGTTAGCGCGCAGGATGAGGCAATGAAGTATTGGAGGATGGTTAATCTGCCGTTTGAAGTAAAATGGATGTAGGGAATCAGTACTTTCTTTACTTGATGTTTTTTAGTAATTGATACTAATTTCAGCAGTGAAAAGAAAAAGGCTCAAGCACCTCCCGATCCTATGCAGCAGCCTACGCCAGAAGAAAAGCTTACAAGTGTTGAGAAGGAAAGAGCTACAAACTCCAATCAGCACAATTCTCACTTACCGACGCCTGAGATTTTAGCCGCTCAGCTGGATAAACAGAAATTGCATACAGATGAGAGCCATCGGCAGCATGCGACCAGACAAAAGCAGCGCCAAGTATTTTCACCTGCACAGCAGATCCCGGCACTCGATTTCAACAACTATGATGGAGGAGATTTAGAGAATCATGCGGACGTTGGTCGTCGAGCGCGGGTCTAGTAAGTTTTTTTGTATGATAAGTTTATTGAGCAATGCATTTTTAGTGGACGAAGTGACTACGATGAGAATTTCCGAGCCCAACAGTATGAGTTGGTCAGTCCAGATCCTCAGTATCATCACATGTATTTTCACAGTCAGCGTTATTATGTTTCAACTTTAATTCTTTTGAGGCAGAACCACAATCTTCGAATCGATGGCATCCTTTCTGGCATAAGAGAGACTCGAAAAATTCGCAAGAAGATCAAATCGGACAGTGAGCGAATTTTGAGGTGAGACTAATCTTTTTTCTGCTCAAAAATCCACTAATCGTGTTCTACTTCTTAGGCATATCCAGAAGGCAGACAGTGAGCGTGCTGAAAGAATCAACTACCGACCAATGTCTCTGAACACGCCTGAATTGTATGCTGCGCCACCGCCAAGTGCCTATTTTGATCCGGTAAGAAGGAATGCTAAATTTGCAGATGAGCAGTTTCCTGTGTCAGCTCGGTTTGCCAGGTGATTAATACAAGTACAATTATTCTAGTCTTATAATTTCCACCTCTATTGAGCTTTAGTAATCATGCAAATTCTCATGTGCCGTTGAATAGTGCTAGATTTTCCGCTCCTCCTCTACCTTACAGGCAATCAGCTCAAAACTTTGCTGCGACTGAAAATGTTATTTCTGCCGCTGTAACTGGTAGAAAGTCTCCGTTTTTCACTGCTGCTCCTAATGTAAGCTTTTTAATTGGGGCCGTACGGTAGCAGTGCAGGGTATAAAAAGAAGTTTCCCGATTTTGAGATGGTCACAATTTTTAATCTCGAAATTCTGTTCTTAGAGATGTTTTTCCCGCCGACAATATTTTTCGATGTGTAATGTGAAAACGCGATTTTCATTTGGTATTCCCTGTGGTTTTGGGATTGGCCATCCAAGAGCATCCCACAGGCCAGGACCAAAACAGCAGGGAGCCAAGCGAAAAGCCTGTTTTCGACATTATATAAGGTGTCCCAAGAATTTTGAAACACTTTGAACGGTCTAACTTTTTTCATTTCAATAGAGAAGATTTGAAGGAAAGGAGAAAAATTCTGTAAACGCAGATCGGCTCAGATCGCTTTAGCAATTTTTTTGGTATATACTATGAAAAACACCATTTTCGCTTGGCCTCCTGCGGTATGGGTCCGGGCCTATGATGGCATTTAGATGTGCAAGCGCCAGACCACAAGGGGGACCATACCCCCCCCCTCCCCCAAATGGAATTTTTTTAAAAGTGTTTCCAAACACCCTATATCGACTCAAAGTCGCCTCAGAAGTTCAAAAAAAGCATTATTTTTAAGTTCTGGTGAATAAAAAATCGAGTTTTGGGACCACCCAAAATTACTTTTTTTGACAATTTTTAAAGGGACTTAGGGCTGTTTCGGGGGTGAGAAGGGACCAAAAAGAGGCCAATTTGTTCCAAGAAGGAGGATGTTGAACATAGTTTTGAATACTGGGGCCTACCGTATAAATAAACTCTGGTATGCACGCTTTTTCATGCATCCAGAATCACTTTCGAGTGATTGGTGTCTAAGGTATGTGGGTGTGCGCATCTCAACCCAAGCAACCAAGCCCCGAAGGGGGCGCAGGGGGCTTGGTCGGTTAGAGATGCGCGCATTCACTTACCTTAGACATGATTCCGAGCAAGACTCTTGATCAAAAAGGCATTTAGAGGTACTTTTTGCCCAGTCCCATGTTGAAAAACAGGATAAAGATTTAAAAATGGCCAAAAGTTGATTTTTTATTCACCAGAACTTAAAAATAATGCCTTTTTTGAACTTCTGAGGCTATTTTGAGTCGATATAGGGTGTTTGGAAACACTTTTAAATAAATTCCATTTGGGGGAGGGGGGGTATACTCCGGAAGGGTCGTGTTTTTTCATATTTATACCAAAAAATTGATAAGGCAAGCTGAGCCAGTCAGCGTTTGCAGAATTTTGGAAATCGACGCGTGAAAAAAAGATGACCGTTTAAAGTGTTTCAAAATTCTTGGGACACCCTTTACATAAAAAAATATTGTCGGCGAGAAAAATCTTTCTGTAAAAACAGAATTTCGAAAAACAATATAGATTAAGGTTGTGACCATCTCGAAAAGGGTGATCTCCTGTAATATCCTGTATATTTAAATAATTTTTATTCCAGCAAAGAAACCCTGTCAGCTTCAACCTTCCTGCAAACAGTCAACAGCTGCTCAGTACTATCAAACAGAATTATCCTCTCCTGCTCAATTTGGCTCAGCAAGTATTGCGTAGAGATAAAAAGAGCAATTTGGTGGTTGAATTCACGCAAGCACTAGAGAAGCGGGCCGAATTAATGCAACAGAAATTGCGTCGATTGGAAATGTGGGTTCAGTTTTTGTTGTGAAATTTATTTTTGTTATTTGCAGGAACTCAAGAAATGCGTTAGGGAGCGTCGCACTAAGCTTCTGCATGAACTGGGCACCACTGGTCGGAATCTTAAAGAATACCTAACGAAACTTGAAGATGTGAGTAATTCATTCTTGTAGACCAATTTGTTTGAATTATCTTTGATATTAATTTTCGGTTCAGCTTCGCGAATTGCTTGAATCTCCGGAATGCATGTCTCTTCACCACCAAGGAGTCAAGAATCAAGGCCATGGTACGGGCCAGTCTTCTGTGCTTAACCAAATACGCCTGCTTCAGCAGGTCTTCGAAAAGTAGTGCGTTTGAATCAGAAACATAATTAAAATCAGTTCCTTATTTGGTCTCTTCCTCTTGCTTGCAACCATTTGCGCGGTTACTCTCATTTGTCTTCTCCTGCTCTGTTGTAAAAACTGGTTTTATTGTTGCGGTCAATAAAATATGCTTATTTCAGGATATCGATAAGGAATTTCACATTACCGTGACAAGTCTTCCTTAAAAGACATAATCTGGAAGAATGGACGCACCTATCGAGAGCCCGGTCGTGCCAAAAAAATTGTTCTTCTTTTTTATCTATCTCTTAGCAAATTTCATAAGGAATCTAATTCAGTTAAACTTTCTGTTTCTATAAGAAAGATCGGGGCTCTTTTACAGTTCCCCCCATACTCAGATTTTTGAAAAGTGACTCAAAATCACCTCCCGGACTCACTTTTTCTGCTCAACACGATGAAAGAGACATATCTTAAAGGGGGGGGGGGAACATTATATACGCATCGACTATTGTCGAAAGTTCAAGTCCTTCTCGGGGTGCTGTAATTTATTTTTTTCAGTAAGTTTAATGACTTTTAGGTTAAAAAATCATCGAGCAATCGATTGCAGCCATTTCCAGCACCACTTACTGTCAGCAACTACCTCAATTTTGCGATTTTTGCAAATGACCACTAAAATTAAAGGAAACCAGCCAAAATGATGTGTACTTAGACTAATATAGCCTAAGCCTTTATCAATTTTATTTGTTCGTTAAAGCGTTTAGTGACTTTTTAGAGACAGAATTTTATGGGGAACAAGATAGAAATTTTTACATACCAAAATCACACCAAAAAAACAAGGTGGCTAGCGAAGGTTTGACCCGGGAAGAAATGAGTACTATTGAGGGTAGGACTTCAGTATTATTTAGGAACTGACATTTTTTGCGATTTCAATTTACATAATTTCGTACAACCGTATGCTAAAAATGACGGCAAGAAGCAGGACTACATTTTGAGTGTAAGGTTACAAATGAGTATGCAAATTAAAAGGATAAATATTATATCTGCCTTGCTCTGGATGAAAAGTCCCTTGTTTTTGGCTGAAAAGTGCCTTGTTTTTTTCTTTTAGTCACAGCAGCATGTATACTTGCCATTTTTTAAAAATGATGACACCATCACGTAGTCCTGCTCTTCTAGTTTCTAACGGCGTATTGTTGTTGCAACATCTTTGCACAAACTAGCAGAGACCTCGAAATATGAAGCAATTCGGAAAAATGATTTGATTCAAACTTTCACCATTTTGTGCTGAATTTTTAAAAGATGTTGCAACGAACAATACGACGTTAGAAACCAGATGAGGAGGGCTACGTAATGGACCATTACTAATGGTGTTATCACTTTGAAAAAATTGCTACTATACTTGCAGCTGTGACTAAAAGAAAAAAACAAGGCACTTTCATCCAGAACAAGGCACATTTAATTCTCATCCAAATTAAAATGGGCGGCGGTAAATTGAACCTATACAAATTGAACCTAGGTAAATTGAACCGGAGGTAAATTGAACCTGAGGTAAATTGAACCTCAAAATTTGTCTTAAAAGGATTTTTTTTATTCAAATGAGATTTTTTTCCAGTTGGGTTGCCAGATCACAGTGTTTCAAGGGAGGCAGCATATTCCACCGTGGTGAATTTCTCGTCCGGTGAATTTACCCGTGGTAAATCCGCGCACTAAATTTCACAGTTTCGAATCCTGGTGCTGGTAAACATCATTTTTTTCTGGAATAACAGTCCTAAACTAACTTTCCTAAGACCAGTAAGCCTCTGTTCTATTAACTGTTTTGGTCCACTCAATCTATATCCGAGTACAGGTGGTGAATCAAGATGACCACCTGAAATTTTTTTCTAGATTATGTTTGCAAACTACTCTCTCTGTCTCTAATTATTTTTAACCTTAATTCTAGGGTTTCAATCGGTCGGCTTTTTGGATCGGTTGTTTTGAAAAAAACCGGTTTTTTTCCCGATTCTGCTAATCAGCCGAATGCGAGGTTATGCGTAATCTGTGCGCCGTAATCTGTGCGCCGGTAATGTGTGCGCCAGTAAAGTGTGCGCCAGTAATGTGTGCGCCATTAATGTGTGCGCCAGTAATATGTGCGCCAGTAAAGTGTGCGCCAGTAATCTGTGCGCCGTAATCTGTGCGCCGGTAATGTGTGCGCCGGTAATGTGTGCGCCAGAATAGGTATGATAATGATGCCTACCCAGAATGGTATCCTGAATACGATTCGATAATTCGAATAACTGGTTTCTGTTTCACCCTTAAATTGATCCGAGGTAAATTGATCCTTTGGTAAAGTGATTCTCCATTTTTTTTTAATGTTACAGGTTCGAATCCCGGTGGTGGCAAACCTTTTTTTCTTGACTCAAATAGTTTTTAGAGAACTAAGAAGTCTCACGGTAGGTAGGGAAACCAGCTGGGCACTTCCCTAAACAGCTATCCACATTCAAAATCCAACATAACCACACATGTTCGCTTATCCCTTGCAACGGGAGTGTGCTGGTCTTGGGCACAAAGCGATCAACCCCTTGCCCACACAATAACATGAAGACCACTGAAAGTTGATTAAAAGCATTTAGGGTGGATCTGGATCAAGCCTTTAGATCGGGCCATTAAAAAAGGGTTTTGGGTCATTCAAAGTCGATCTTAGCTATTGAATATAGATTTACACTATTGTACATAGACCACCTGGGGTTGTGCTTATATGTGTTGAGAAGATACATACATAACGCCAAGGTATTTTCCCCAAGGTATTATCGATAATCATCTGTCTGGATGTGCATACCTGTTAGGAACGTATTTACACGTTTTCAGGATACCATCTTAGGTAGCTATCGTTATCATACATATTCTGGCGCACACATTACCGGCACACAGATTACGGCGCACAGATTACGCATAACCGAATGCGATTGACCCTACTTAACTTTTTCAAAAATAAGTTTTATTCAAATCACTTCTTAACATTCAAACATAAGGACAATCATCATCAAACAATTATTCGAAGTTAGAACAGTGTTCCACCCAAGATTTCTTTACAGAATCCTATCCAGTTACCAGGATTCAAAGTTTCGTAGCCATTCTCGATCGCCTATTCTTGCAAGAACTCCCTAAATTATTGTTGGTCAAAGTGAACGCTTTCAAAAATTTTACTTGATCCCCGAGGAGTAAACCATAATAACCCTCTAAACAAATCTACCCCCTAAACAAATCTATGAATACCACTAGAAACCAGTGACCCGAGGATTTTTTTGGCTTGCTCCTGCACTGCCCCTTGCATTATTTTTAGTTCCACGTTGATTTTGTCGGCGTAATGATTGTGAGACGTCGTTACTTTCACCATGCCATCGAAATTTGAAGCTCTTCCTATTCGAATATGCTATGAAAACAAAAAAATATACATAAGGTTTTAAAAATACCTGGGAATTTGCTATTCACTTTTCCATCCACTCCAAGCTTGTAAAAGATGCAGTGCCAGTAAGTTTGCTTTCCTATTTGCTCTTTCGCCAGTATAGATATTCCTCAAAATGACTTATCGGTTTTTTTCTTCTCGCTTAAAAGCATCTCCATTTTGAACTACTAAAAGAAAGTTCAACAATTGGCCAAAAAGTGGAAAGGGACTATATGTACAAATGATGACCGAGACTTAGTTGCCAGCACTTCGCGATCTATATATATCTCAACCACTAAACTGCCACGAAACTATCACCCAAGTAACACTATCTAGATGAGAGAGACCTAGGTAGCGCAACCAGAAAATGCTTTTAGATATTAGGTCGAGCCCATACTATAGGGTCGACCTAATATCCTTGTGGTATTCCTCCTTTTCTGGTGCTTACCTATCACCGAGATGGTTACTTTTTATACGCCGGAAAAATTAAAAATAGTTCTGATAAAAAATCTTCTCAAGACAAATTTTAAGGTTCAATTTACCTCAGGTTCAATTTACCTCAGGTTCAATTTACCTCAGGTTCAATTTACCTAGGTTCAATTTGTATAGGTTCAATTTGTATAGGTTCAATTTGTATAGGTTCAATTTACCTAGAGCCAATTAAAATAGGAAAAAACGTAAATTCCAGGATACTACCAAAAAGTACTGGGATAGTCCCATTAAGGATTTAATCGATTTGAACCTGGTTCAATGTTTTTTTTTATATTTCAGCCCTAACTTCATACCAACTTTTCATCTGTATGATAGCTCAAATGAAAGCCCAGAACCTTGGCTACATTTTGACACTAAACTTGTAAAGAAAAAGAGAGAAAAAAAACAGGTTTGCACCCAGTGGTAGTCGAACTTGTGACCTATGGCGATGCGTATATAAAGTTACCATCCTCCCCCCCCCCTCTTTAAAGGAGGGTACATGTCAATTTTTACCCGCCAATTTTTCGCGGACAATTTTTCGCCGACCAATTTTTCGCCGGACAATTTTTCGCCGAACAATTTTTTCGCCGACCAATTTTTCGCCGCCATAATTTCATTACTGCTTTCTCATCAGGTTTTGTCTATATATGACTTTTCCCTTCCATTTCTCTGTTATTTTCACCGCCGTATTCTAGTGCATTTTATTATATTGTTCCAGATAAACTCTATTCTTGCAAAGCCGTACGCTTTAACTCAGAGCATGAAAACAGGAAGTTTGTCAACGAAGGGCGAATGTACTGTAGAAGTCGCGATCTAAAAGAAGATAACGAGGGAAAAGTTTCCACACTCCAAAAATTTAATCTCAGTTCTGCTGGTAATTCATGCACCAACTTAACCAAGTGGTCATCCACTTGGATCGATTTTTTTTACGTTTTCGGGTCCCAAAATTTGTTTTCTGCACTAATAAAGCATTCTAAAGATGTTTTGACAGTAGTGAAATTACGTTTGTGTGCTTTTACAGTTTTCGTAAAACGTGCAAAAAGTTATTTCAGTACTGTAAACCCATCTTTAGAATACTTGAATAAAGCAGAAAACAAGTTTTAGAGCCCAAAAACTTAAAAAAATTCTAACCAAGTAGACGACCACTTGGTTAGTTGTCCAAGGGACATCCGGATGATCCAGCTACGACGCACTACATCTTATACTTAAACTGGTAATGGTCTTCAATGCAGAACATTGAAATTTTTAGTGCCATGGCGAAATATTTCAATATTGACGCAGCTCGACCCCCAACACTGAAGGAAATATTCGAGACAGAAATCGAAATTTGGCGGCGAAAAATTGGTCGGCGAAAAATTGTCCGGCGAAAATTGGCGGGTAAAAATTGACCGGTACCTTTTAAAGGACCATACTTGTTGATGACAATGAGAATTTGGCAAATTCAAATGCGCGCGGGACACTTCTTTTACTCCAAAAATACTTTTTGAATTGTGTATTGTTGATATATGATAATGAAAATCGCAACGTTATATAAGTAACCTATGTGGCTCACGGTACGTGACAAAATTTGCTCGCGCCAAAATTTGCTCGGACCAAAATTTGCTCGCGGCCAAAATTTGCTTGCGCCGAAATTTGCTCGCGCCCAAAATTTGCTCGCGGCCAAAATTTGCTCGCGCAAAAATTTGCTCGTACCGAAATTTGCTCGGCCATAATTTGCTCGGGCTAATTTTCACTCAATCTTGCAGATTTAACCTCGAGCGTCTAAATACATCTTAACTGTCCAGATTAAGCCTTAATGGTCCCAAACCATCTTCAATGGTCTAGATACTTGCTTGGTTTCGGTTTGCTTTTATTTCCATACGACATTTTTGCGCCGAAGTTGTTTTTCTGGCGAAACAGCCGGACTGCCTTCCTCAACCATCCCTAATGGCCCTGAACCACCCTCAGTGGTTCTGGACCGACCACAGTGGAGATTTTAGGCAATAGAGTAGGTACCTGAGCCAAGAGAGTGAGTACCCGAACCAGGAGAATGGGTGGGTAGGGCAAGATAGTAGGTAACCTGAGCCAAGAGAGCGGGTATGGCAATAGGGTGAGTTCCCCAGCGGGAGAGTGAGTGGGTATGGCAGGAGACTGGGTTTCTGAGGCAGGATGTGTAGATAAACGGAAAGTAGGTGCTTGAGCTAGGAGAGTGGGGTGGGTAAGGGCAGGAGGGTAGGCCCACTAACGGCAAGAAGTAGTTATGTTGAGCAGGAGAGTGACAGGAAAGTGGATTGGTTCCCAGGAGAGTAGTTAGGCGTGCCAGGAGTGAGTAAGTGTCGACGGAGAGAAAGGTGGTCTCAGGAAAAGTTAATAACTTGTTGGTAATAGAGAGTTTCAATGTTTGCGTTGGGGTATTTGATTAAAATTGCTTTTCATATTTTTTTTCAATGTATTTTATTTTAAACGTTTTACTTTGACCTCGACCAAGGCGAGGGTGGTTCGCCGACAGTATGTCCCGCCCGTGCTAGTTGATGGTATGTCCAACTGTAATACTTATTTTATCGAAACGAACTGGTGACCTTAATAGTGTGCATTAAAAGCTACGCTACTTTTAGATGGCACAGTTGTTAATCCGAAATCAACTTCCAATCGTTTTTTATTCATACATCTAAGGCGAACAAAAAACTGAGAGGTTATATGCAATTTTTCACACTGATCAATAATAAAGTTATGAGCCAAGCCTCTTGACTCAGAGGCTCTGAGATATTCAATATGAACTTCTTCTTGTCAGAAAAGTCAGCAATTCATCTCGGAGATCAAGAGCAAACCAGTCGCCATCAACTTCAGCCTTCCACCAAAACTGTCTTGAATTTTGTTAAACACAATTTTGTCAGCTAGCGAATCTATACCATATATATCCACTTAATTAGAGGGGTATAATTAAGCTATTGTAAGGATTATTTAGCCACCTTCTCCAACTCAACATTCTTCATATCAATGGCAGCGCTGAAGACAAATTGCGGATTTTGGACTTGTTCACTTGAGTAAAACTTCATTATCCTCGACCAAACAGTCCTCGAAACCCTTTTGAGATCATCAAGATAGATCGGGCACCAACGACGACGATATGCTTGAGATATGGACACTTGATCTAAGCCTACAGTAGGCCTAACTACAAAGTTAATATTAAAAATAATACACAAAAATTACACATTGAGCATGTGCTCCGAATCATCACAAAATATCACTTCGAGGTTGGCTTGATTGATGATCAGGGTGGCGGCATCAATTACGAATATGTGGTGAGGTGCACAAGAACATTTTCGTAGAACATAGGTGCGTACTCAATGAGAAGCGATTCTAGTCGGCTCTAGTGCAGATTGAAATAAATGTATTATCCCCTTTCTGCCGGAATTAATTTCCAAAAAAAATGATTTTTTTTGATTTTTTTGAAAGGTCATATATGGGGTCACAGTGTTTCAAAATACAAAAATCTATTTGGTTCATTTCTAAGACAAAACGCCAAGATTTTGAAAGAGTCTTTTTCAAAAATTTATTGGTTTCTTTCTTTTTGCCTTTTCCATGTAATTTTTTTTTAGCAAACATTTTAACAAAATTAGACACATTGACCATCTCTAACACATATCACACACCGAACCAATAGCGTTACATCTTCAAATCCTCAAAGTTACCAAATAAGTTACCTGCTATAAGTTATATCAAATGAAAGCAATCACACAAAAAAAGTCAAATTCAAGAGTTAAAAGAAGGATTTATAAAATCTGAATCTTCTAGATCTACATTTTTTCAAAACACCTTACTTCGCCATCATATAACACATTCCGTACGTATAAATATTTTGACTAAACCAATAAATAGCAACTCTCAACCAATGAATGCAAAAGTAAAACCCGAAAGTGAATTATACTGACCAACAACTTTATTCATACCTTTTTTTCAAAGGCACATAAATTTACGACGATCATCAACAAACAAAAACACTTGATATGGAAATAGTATGACTGACCTCTCATACCGAATTCAAAGACCTTTCTGCTTCTGGGCAAGACGCTTATCACGCTCCTCAGCAATGTGCAACTTGATACCTTTGTCGGCTGGAAGAGAAACTAATGCAGCACTGCCTTTGCCGATGATGAAGACATCGTTTAACCTAAACCGCTCGTTAACTTAAGTACTTAACTACACTGATCACAGCTAAGCTAACCAACCAACCTCAGCCGGTATTTATGGCACCAGCCCTCGACTCTCACTCTAATTTATATAAACTGGATAATACTGATAAGTAACGAAATTAGAAAACACACCTTGAGAATGAGTATCCGGGTGACGGATTGTACGAGCATCATGGGTCACGATATATGGCACACTTCTTGGGACCATGGACTGCTTGACGACCTTAGCCAATTTGAAACCAGCGCTCCTGCTTGGAGATTCTGAGAGTAGCAAATCGACCCTTGATGTCGTAGAGAAGGCGAAGTCTCGTCAGTCTTCTCAATGCGGATCACGTCCGAAAAAAAAAGTTTTTGAAATAGACTTTGAAAATTGAAAAAATATGAACATACCCATGAAACGACAGGAAATCGAATTCTGTTCGCACTTTCCATCATTTGATAGCACGCTTTTGCAGTCATTCTAGCTTC
>SADC01000795.1:0-25541 GCA_004194705.1 Ditylenchus dipsaci | reverse complement strand
TACCAGGTGAAATGCCGTTTTCTCGGGTATTATTTGAGTTTTGGGCAATAATTGATTCTACGAAAACCAACTATTACTAAAACTCAAAAAATATCTGAGAAAATGATATTTTACCACTGTCAAACCATCTTCAGCGTGCTCGAATTAGTCCAGAAAACTGGTTTTGGGACCCGAAAAGTAAAAAAAAGTGGAAGACCACTCGGTTTGGTTAGTTCAAACTGAAAATTTGGATTCCCGCATAATTTTTTAAAAGGCACTAATTTTAAAAGTGTTGACCTAATTTTGAGGCTTTTTGGCAGTTTGGGGTGGTTTGGGTGGTTTGGGGTGGTTTGGGGTGGTTCGGTCAACTTGGTCGAATCCGAATGCTGTATCCGAATACAATCTGAAAATTTCGAAAAAAACGTTAAAAACTGTTTTGTACCCCTATGTAAAAAAAAATTTTAGAAACGGACCTCGCACCTCGACCTCAGACCTCACACCTCACACCTCGCACCTCACACCTCCATTGTAGCGAAGGATTACCCAGATACCCTGCTAGTGTTTTCAGGTCTTCAGAAAAACTTTGAAAAATGCTGAAAATGGCTAAATTGATACGTGGGGACTATTTGGGCCTATATTGTCCTATAAATAAAGTTTTCGACAGATAAATGGATCTCGGAAAGTTTTTTTACCAAGTTGCGAGGTGCGAGGTCGAGGTGCGAGATATGAGGTGCGAGGTACGAGGTGCAAGGTCATTGTAGCCACCCTGACCTCACCACCCACCTAGACCTCGCACCTCACACCTCCATTGTAGCCAAAGCATTAAACACAAGGATTTGCAAACACGCCCTTCTGGTTTCGGTTATATTTAAAAAACTTGATCAGTTAACCGTCCTGAACCAGTTTCCGGTTGACCGACCAGGTGGGTTAACCAACTGTGTTCAATTCTTCAAAATTGGATGGGTGTGAACAGGACCGCAACTTGAACTTTCTCAAGGGGGGCAGTAATTACCCTATGAACCCCCCTCCCCCCCCCAAATTGCGGCCCTGGGTGTGAACCTCCCGTCTTTTTACTGTGAATCTACCGCCGTTTTTTATCTTAAATCCTCGCCTAATTTTCAAATTGCATTTTCTGCCTTTATTAACATAGTTTTTTCAACAATTTCACTTTTACATAGCTTCCGATCTTTGCTTTCTAATCAGCTAAAAAAATTTAATTTTAAAAGTTGAGGTGAGACTTAACCGAAAACTTTATTATTTTGAAATGGATGTAACTGAACTGAATTGTTGCCCCTAAAGTCTGTATTATTGCCCTTTTAATTATTTTTTGCCCCTTTTTTCAAATTTCAAATAAAAAAGCTGAAATCTTGCCCCTTCTTTCTGAAATGGTGCCCCTTTTTAATCAAAAACGGATAAATTTCTCGATTTGGCGCCTTCGATAAAAAATCGGAGAAATTTACCCGATTCTGATTAAATAGGGGCAACATTTCAGAAAAAGGGGCTATAAAAAAACTGACCGTGTCCGATTCTATAATAAACCTTTTAAACAGAGATCCCATAATTTTTTTTCAAAAGTAAGTAGATTTTTCAAAAACTAAGATTTTTGTTTAAAAGAGCATATTTTGAAAAAAAAATAAGATTTTCGGTAAAAAAATCAGTAGCTCTCGAATAATTTTAGAATAAATAAAAAAACTAAGATTCGGGGTGCCGAAATTAGTAGAATTCTTATAAATAAGTAAATATATGGATCCCAAGTTAACAGATTATATCTTCTTCTAAAAAGTTTGAAGGAATTGTACAAAGCCAACTGAAACGTAGACACCTTAAAACAACAGGAAGGACTAAAACAAAAAGGTGGCCACGGATTGTAATAGAGAGTTCATTTTTTTCTTTTTTGCTCTGATCTTTGCTCTGATGCTCACGATTTGCAGTTCTTGGTGTTTTCCGAACAGGTGGATGGGTCGTGGTTCTCCGAATCTTTCTGGCCGCCATATTCTCCGGACTTGACTCCCTGTGACTTCTTTCTGTGGGGCTGGATCAAGAGCCAAGTCTACCGAACTCCTATCAACGACTTGGATGAACTGGCGAGAAGAATCCGAAATGCCTTTCGAGATTTGCCTCAGCAGATGATTGACCGATCAGTTCAAGCCTATGAACAGCGTCTCAACCGGTGCATTGCAGTTGGTGGCAGAAGTGTGGAGCAAACTTTTGCAAATGTTAATCGAGTATTTGTCATTGTGTTGTTTTGGATGTTATGATTTGTTACGAATAAAAATGTGCTTCAGAATTGTCTTCGATGAAAGTGTATGAAGCTATGAAAGTGATAGATAAGCAGTCAAAAATCGATGCCTTCACAAAAAACAGCCATATGTCGGTGATTTTTAATGACATCGACGCGTTTTTTTTTTTAAACGAAATGGCAAAGTAAGGGCTTTCGAATAAATGGTCAGTAGAAAAAAAGACCGCAAATTTCAAAAGTTATGGCCAAAAAAAATGTGGTCGAAAAAATTGGCCCACCCTGTATTTCGATAAGTTTTGCATAATCAGACACACTATTGAACTTAACAGTTTTTATCATTAAATGACAAGAGGATGAAGATATAATTGAACACAGTAGGTTTCATAAACAACATTGTTTTAAAAAAAAATGGGCGCTATTTGGATATAAACCCCCATCCTTCCTAATCAACTATTTAAAAGTGTTTCCAAAAACCCTATATCGACCAAAAATGGCCTCAAGAAGTCAAAAAAGGCATTTTTTGAGTTCTGGTCATTAAAATTTGAGTCTCAGGACCACCCAAAATCACCCATTTTGACTATTTTTAAGGAATTTAGGAGTGTATTTGGATGGAAATGGACCGAAAAAGACCAATTTTGAACAAAAAAGAAAATGTTGAGCATAGTTTTGAATACTAGGGCCTACCGCATAAATAAACTCTGGTATGCATGATTTTTCCAGAGTCACTTTCGAGTGATTTGGGTCTTAAGGCGCATACACCATGAGGAGGCTGTTTGCGCATGCTAAAGCAGACTACTCACTAAGAATCAGCGAAACAGAATCCTCGCTTTTTTACTGTTCTCCAAAAAAATAATTCAGTTGGTGCAGTTTTTTATTTTTCAGTTGCTCATATAGCTTCTGACATCATATAGTTGAGGTTTAGAGCTACCAAATGAGCTATTGACTGAGTAAATATTGCTTCAAAAACTCAGATAAAATTTTAAGACTCCGCCCAAGAATCCTAACTCGAATTCGTGTGCGGATGCTTGGGCAGAGTCTTTCTTTTTTAACTTAATTTTTTTAACAATATCTGACTTATCAATAGCTCATCTTGTAGCCCTGAATATTGGCTACGAGATGGCACCAAAAAAAGAATTTTTGAAAAATTAAAAAAAAAGCTATGGCCATTTCCAAGTGTAAAGTCTGGATTAGCATGCGCAAACAGTCTCCTCACTGTGAATGCGCCTTAAAGGGGCACGGAGAAAAGGCGGGACGACCATCAATTTTTTTCTTTCTCGATCAAGTTTTATATGCGTTCTCATCTGAATTTTTTAAGTTTTCTGCCTAGTTTTCAAAAGTAGCATAAGGTCATTAATATCAGATTTGATGCAAGACGAGAGAAAAATGGCACGACTCAAAAATTTTGCTGGTACCCGCCTTAACTTTTTGAAACGCACGGGCATGCCCCTTTAAGGCATGTGGGTGTGCGCATCTCAACCCTAAGCAACCAAGTCGCCTACGCCCCCTTCGGGACGCATGGGACTTGGTTGGTTATGGATGCGCGCACTCACTTACCTTAGACATAATTCCGAGCGAGACTCTCGATCGGAAATGCATTTAGAGGCTCTTTTTGGCAAGTCTCATAGTGAAAAACATGGTAAAACAGATAGAAAGTCAAAATTTCAAAAAGCTCTAAACTCAATTTTTTATTGACAAGAACTTAAAAATAATTTTTTTTTTCGAACTCCTGAGGCCATTTTAAGTCGATATCGGGTGTTTAGACCCGAACTTCTGAAAAAAACGAGTTCTTCTGAACTATAATACGCGTTTTATTGGAATTTGATGTCCAACTTTCGACTGTAATGAAAACATTCACCTGTTAATATTTTGAGTTTTTGCAATTTTCGCGCTTTTTTGCGCCTTTTCCGTGGTTTCCGGAAGTGGTGTGTGGTGGTGCAGCCACCGGTGGCCACCGGTGGCGGTGGCAGGCACCGATACCGGTGGTGGTGGCGGTGGCTGCCACACTTGCTGGTGGCGGTGGTGGTGGCGGTGGCTATTTTCGTACTTTTACCACACTGCCAGACACCCAGAGATTGATAGCTGGAATTATAAGGAGAATTGATGATGAGAACGGAGAGGAAATGTACTATACAGTCGAACACCGATTTAAGCTACACCCTCGATACAAGCTACACCTAAGAAATATTTGGTTATCTGCAAAGAAATTAAGGAAAAATGACCCCCGATACAAGATACACCCAATTTAAGATACACCCCGATTCAAGCTACACCCAGAGACGTTCTCGTCCATGAAATTGACCACCGATTTAAGATACACCCTCCAATTTTGTTGGAAATTTTCAAATTTTCGTTTGTCCTGACACAAAGTTTTACATTTTCGATGCAACATTTCATTTCGTTTTCGTCTTTTATTTCATTTGTCGTCTGTCACTTACTCACGTTATTGTCTCATTTTATTTTTTTCAGTGAATTCTCATGGCGACTGCAAGCGAAAAGCGGCGCATCATTACTCTGGAAGACAAGAAGGCAGTCTTGGCGGCATCGGAGGGCAAAAGTTTTGGGAGAGCTGGGGAAACAATTCGATATGCCAAGGGGACCGTGCAAAATATCGTGAGCAACATAGCAGCCATTCTCAAGGCAATCGATGAAGGTGGCAGTGCAAAGCGAGTTCATTTGAAAACGGCAAAGTACGAAGATCATGAAGCGGCAGTTCTGCAATGGGTCAAATCGGTGAGAAGTCAAAACGTGGCAGTGACAGGTCCTATTTTGATGGTAAGACCTGTTTTCTTTGTTTCTCGTTGCAGATTCTTTTTTAGGAAAAAGCAAGGAAACTGGCTGAGCTTCTAAAAATTGATGGATTCAAAGCAAGCAACCGCTGGCTAGATAACTTTAAGCGCAGGCACTCCATCGTTTTTAAGGGAAACCAGGGCGAGGCAGCAGATATCGATTTTGAAGCTCTTGGTGATTGGCAACAGGACGTTCTGCGCCAAGATCATGACCCCCGATTTAAGCTACATCTGGGCTCGGTCCCCAGGGTGTAGCTTAAATCGGGGTTCGACTGTACTAGTAGTGGCGAGAGAAAGTAATTGTAAGCGTTTAAAGAGCTTGTTGGGTAATGTCGTGCCAATATTTGGCGCAAATTCAAATCAGTTGTTTTGGTATTTGTTTGGATTAAGTCATCTTTACATGACTTTTGGTTAACTAGGGGGTTTTGTTTAAACCACCCTTGCCCCTACCTTACATTAACCATAATCACCATAGTCACAGTATCAACACAACTATAATGGACAAGGGGAACCAAGGCATTTCTCCGCAAGAAACAACAGGAGGGACCAAGGCAAAAATGCTGCCTCCTGAAGATGAATAGGGCTTGATGTACTCTTAGTGAATAAGATCTACTTTCAGCGGTATATATCCATTGTGGGTAATTTGGTGCCACCTTAGTGGTACGATCCAGGAGGGACACCCCGATAATGCGATTCAGATGCAACAATCCAAATACATGGTGGTTTTACTTATTCATCTAACTGGTGTTACCCAAAGGTGGTCATTTAGAGGGAATATGGATTTTAGCATTCTTAATTGCCTTGGTACCACCACCTGAGTACCACCTTTTCTGTGCTACCACCTCTATACTACCACTCAATTCTCCCGGGTACCTCTCCCGGGTAGGATTGTTTAAGCGCCGGCGCTAAGCCGGCGCTCCGCTGAGTTCAGAATTAGCGCCGGCGCCAGCTAAGCGCCGGCGCTTACGGCGCCGGCGCTTAGCCGGCGCTCCGCCGGGTAGCCGGCGCTTAAACAATCCTGCCTACACCTGGGTACCACTACCTGGGTAGCACCCTCTGGCTATCACCACCTGGCTGCCCTTACCTAGGTACCCACACCTGGGTATCACTACTTGAGCAGTCCCACCTTTAGGCCATGTTATGAGGTTGATCCGGCCATGATCAACTCACCGAAAGCAACAAAACATTTCGTGCCGAGACAACTTTTTGTGAATTAATTCGGTGCCGCCTCAAAACTCTTTACGAGTCATTTTTAATCGATTAAAAACAATTCTAAAGACGATAAAAAGGTTGTTTTCTGAGGTTTTCTTCACTGTAAAGCTCAGTTTTCAAAAAATGCCTTATTCCTTTAAATTAAACTAACCAAAAAAGGTACCCAAATACCGTAAAGGATGAAACTTAAAAATAGTATTGTTAATTAGGGACTACTGCATAAAGAAACTATGATATGCATACGCTTTTATGCATCCACAGTCACTTACTATTCACAGTGAACGAAACCCGCTTTCCTTCCTCAATTAAACAAGCTTTCAACAATCATATAGTTGACAAAAAAAATCAGTTAGTTTCTTTTGACTGAAGTTATTGGCTAAGTTATTGGTAGATATATTCATCCAGGGCATTACTGAATTTTTAATGACAATTCAAAATCGACATTTTTGGCTCAATTCAGGTGAAAAAAAAAAGTAGTGTCGGTGTCCAGATTGTATTATAGTCTGCTTTAAAAACCATTAATTTTCTTAAGAGTTTCTTCATCTAACTAACTAATAGTCATTGAAGTTTTAAAAAAGTCGAGGTCGAACAAATCAGCTCCTTGCACAGCGTAAACCTGCAAGTAGCAAACCAATGGTCATTCGACCCCCCCCCCCCCTTTAAAGGGGGAGGGTAAAGCTACTTAGGTTTGAAAAAGGGTAACACTTTACTTGACCCCCTTCACGGCAGGTGAATTTTTTTGGAATTTTTTTGAGGTGAATTTTGGAAAACTGATTTCATATTCGTGTTTCTCGTCCTCGATTTATCCGGGACACAGTCATCAGATTCTATGAAAGTAAAAAAATTCGACTTGCCTTGGAAATATTTTGCTCAAAAGATTGCCTTCAATTTTTTGAAGCTACTCCATATCTAATTCAATAGTCCGCTTAATCTTATCGTTGGCGTTTATTATTTATACATTTTAAATTTGTTTTATACATATTGTTTTCTATTTTTTGACTTCATACTCTAAAATTATATACCATCCAATCTCAATCAGATAGCTTCATGAAAATGGAAGATATGGCTGAAGAGCAAGTCAAGAATGATGACACCATGTCTATAAAGACCGATGACTCGCCAACCAAAAAAGAAAGCCACTGTTTATGTGACTCTCGTGATTACTCAACTTTTATGATTTGTTGTGATTTTTGCGGGTATTGATACAAGTAATTTTGAATCTGTCTTACTTATATAATGTTTATTTGTAGGGTTTGGTACCACGGAGACTGTGTTCAGGTAATTTTTTTGGCTGATGCAAATCCACAGATCTGTTTTCTTAGGTGACCAGAACAACCTCGAAACGGATCGAAAAATACTTCTGCAGCATCTGCATCTCCAAAGACAACTCCCTAGAAATAGTATACAAGGGCAGCAAAAGAAAGAGAAAACTCCAAGATTAGAGGGTAATTTTGAAGATCTCAAGGAATGCTATCTAACAAGGGTTGTGCAAACACTCCATTTAACGTCACCCCCAAGATCCGTCGCCAACCTTCTAGTTTATTTCAGTCAAGGCCGTGCAAATTGGTCGGGATGATTTAAATCAGGGTGACATTAAATAGGTGGTTGACTGTATTGATTTATTGACCCTACTTAGATATCATCCGCTGCGTGGTTCATTTATAAGTGTAATTTTTTGGTCCCTAAACTCGAACCTGACATCATCATCAGTGCTAAATTCCAACCACATGAAATCAAAGCCTTCTTTAATGAAAGTTTTTGGTGGTGCTATTGAATTTGCTAAATCGATTTTTCACTGTGTCTCCTGAGGCGTAAAGGCATAGCCAATACTTTCCGACGGGGAGGTGGGGGGAGGTGGACACAATTATTTTTTAGGCCACCGTTTGCATATTCGTGTTTCTTGACCCCTAAAATTTAGGCGCGAATTGACCAATCGTTTCCGAGAAAGTGAAAAAAAATTTTAAAACCACAGGGGGTATCATGAATTTTTAGCCTAAATTTGGCCAAAGTTTGAAATTTGAATTGGCGCTTTTGAATTTTTAAGGGATTTAGGACTGCATAGGGAGGGGAAGGGAATAAAAGGAGGCCACTCATCACACAAGGGCCACTAACAAGAAGATGTTGAACATACTTTTGAATACTGGGGCCTACCGCATAAAGAAACTCTGGTATGCATGCCTTTTCATGCATCTAGAGTCACTTTCGAGTGATTTGTGTCTAAGGTATGTGTGTGTGCGCATCTCAACTCCAAGTCCCCAAGCCGCCTGCACCCCCGAAGGGGAGCAGGGGCTTGAGAGTCAGAGATGCGCGCACTCACTTACCTTAGACATTATTCCGAGATGTTCTCTTGATCAAAAAATGCATATAGAGTCTTTTTTGCCACGGCCCAGTTGAAAAACATGGGTAAGACAACCGAATAATACAAACATTCACTTTTCTAGCGTTCTGCCATGAAAGTGGGCCCCTTTTATTCCCTTCCTCTCCCAATCCAGCCCTAAATCCCTTAAAAATTCAAAAGGCGCCAATTCAAATTTCAAATTTTGGCCAAATTTAGGCTAAAAATCCATGATACCCCCCTGTGGTTTGAAATTTTTTTCACTTTCTCGGAAACGATTGGTCAATTCGCGCCTAAATCGGGGTCGAGAAACACGAATATGCAATCGATTTCTAAAAATTCTCACTAAAAGTGGGTCAGCCGTGAGGGGGGATCAAGTAAAGTGTTCCCCACTGTTGTCTCCAATTTAGAAAAAAAAGACGTGGTTGAGAGAAAAAAAACCCCTTCCATTGGTCCAGTCTCTACACCCACACCAGCGAGCACTCCAGCAACCATCATTACAACACCTAGCACAGAGAAATGTGGGAACTGTATTGGCTGTTTGTGGAACACGGACTGTGGCAAATGTGCAAACTGTACTTCTGCCCAGCACACCTTCTGTCTTAAACGCATTTGTGTGCAGGCAGGCCAGTTGCAACAAGCACAGCAAGTACAACAGCCACAGAAGAAACGGAAAGTAGTGGGAGGTAGTGGAAAGCCAAACAAGAAGGAAGGAGATGAACAAAACTCCAAACCCACGCTCAACAAAGTGAATCGCAAAGTTAAGGGTGGAGCAGACCAGGCGGACTCAGCTGAAAGAAAGTCCAAAAAAGACCTGGCTACAAATCTGGCTAAGGTCTACAATGGATACTACAAACAGCATAATAAAATTGTGGGTGATCTATATCAGATTGTAGGGTTCGACTTGAGTTAGTGGCCCAGCAGTCGAGTCTCTCCATAGTGAGCTTCGCCATATTGGTCTCCCCTCCATAGTGATTTGTCCGGTCGGTACCAAATACCGGATTCTGCATAGTGGTCATCACCTCCATAGCGGTCGGTTTGGTCGGTCCCTAGGGTAACCACTATGAACAGATTCGACTGTATATAGAAACTAGATCGCACCGAATTTCTTAGATTTTGACAACAATATTTATAAGCTGTAGGAGGAGGAGGAAGAAAGACAATGTCATGGACCAGAATGCATTCATTCCGCCCGAGCGGCATCAAATTACTGCTCTGACACATGTGGGCTGGCTTTGGCTGAGGTATGGCATTAACTAAAAGTCGATTGCTAAATGGCGATAATTTCGTTGAATGTAGAAGAGATTGAAACACATCCTGCCAGACCGAATCACCGCCTACTACAGCCAAACACCGGTGGGAGAACTGCAGGATAGCGAAAAGATGAAGCAATTGGTGGAGAGCAAGGTAAAGTTCTTCCGCATTGGCCGTCTTACACATCTTTCACGTGCTATGATTTTAGAATGTTCTGGAGCAGGAGCTTAAAAAATTAGATGAGTGTTCAGAAAATGTCAACAACTGGATTTCAGTGAGTTTCCGAAAATCACACAAATAATTACTGCCCTAATATCTGAATTTGAAAATTTTAAAAATAATTTCAGTCAAATGTGCCGTTAACATACAGCTGAGTATGGTCCTGATCAAATAGTAGGCTCTCCCATTAAAGGGGGATTTTTCAGCTGGGTTTCTAACAAAACGAGGCCTGGAATTTAATTTTAGGTGTAGTTTTGTTAGAAACCAAGTTGCAAAATCTGTATAGAAGTTCAATGATTAGGGAAAAAATTTGAATTGGCGGGGGACAACCGTTGTCGGAGACGGCAGTGGCCCTTTAAACAAGTACCCAGATACCCTAAAAGCTGTGATTTGAACATAGTTTTGAATACTGGGCCTACCGCATAAAGAAACTCTGGTACTTATGCTGTTTGGGACCGACCGTCATTTTTTTGATTTTATTGCACAAATTGTTTGGCCGTTTTGTTGTGTGTCACATTCATGTGTTATTTGTATCTTTTTTTGGTGCGTTGCTTTTTACCGCTGCTGATTTTTTTTACAACAAAACGGCCAAACAATTTGTGCAATAAAATCAAAAAAATGACGGTCGGTCCCAAACAGCATAAGTACCGAAACTCTGGTATGCATGCCTTTTCATGCATCTAGAGTCACTTTCGAGTGATTTGTGTCTAAGGTATGTGTGTGTGCGCATCTCAACTCCAAGCCCCCGAAGGGGAGCAGGGGGCTTGAGAGTTAGAGATTCGCGCACTTACTTACCTTAAACATAATTTCGAGAAGTACTCTTGATCAAGAAATGCATATAGAGGCTCTTTTTGCCAAGCTCTCGTGACCAAAACAGGGTAAAATGCCCTTATATGAGGTGGTTTACCTTGGTCCCCCAAGGCAATAAGTCGAATAATCAGTCAAGATTTTTTTTTCAAAATAGTCGGTCGCGCCCTAAAACATGTTTTTGACGTCAACTTTCGTTTTTTTTCTTCCAACTTTCGCAGTCCACCGCCTCAATCCCACTAGGCCACCAATGCTTTTGAACGAAGGGAGGGTTTTTTTTACTTACTCCCCGCAGGGTACTCAACTAAAATTTATTTTAAAATGATTCTCGTTTGAATTTTTCTGGTACCCGCCTTTCAAAATATTCCCATCGGCGACGAGCATGCCCCTCTAAAAGTGCTGAAACACCGAAAAACATCACTTTGGGTAATTCGGGAGGACTCCGAATAACCCAGTCCGGCCTAAAAATTTGCGGATATTTTATAAAGCGGTATAACGTAGCTCATTTTTTGGTCTTTTTTCTGTTGGATATGTTTGTGATGCGTAATTTTTTGCAAAGCCATTTAAGTTTGCCCCTTGTAATTGATGATAAAATTCAATGAAGTCCCTAATTCGCATACACCGAGCTTAATTAAGGTAAGGTGCCCTCCATTTAGCATACACTCCCATTAACATTCACCTCTAAATGATGCAATATTAAAAAGCTTAGAACTTTTTTATAACACAAAAGAAGATGTTTCAAACAATCACAGAAAGGGATAAAATGCGTAAGCACCAAATTATTGGGTTGGTCCATAAGTTCGCGGGTGGTTATACAGATCTGGCAAGGTTTCTGTATGGGTTTCATAAGTTTGGACTAATAGAACCCGTTAAAAAGTAGCAGATGGGTTCCACAATCAAAATTTTATTTGTAAAAACGGAACGAAAAATGTTAATGGGTTTCAAAATTCAAAACACGAAATTTGAATTTTGAAACCCATCTAAAAGATTTGTTCCGTTTTGCAAATCAAATTTTGATTGTGGAACCCATCTGCTACTTTTTAACGGATTCTATTAGTCCAAACTTATGAAACCCATACAGAAACCTTGCGAGATGTGTATAACCACCCGCGAACTTATGGACCAACCCAATATCAGACAAAAGTTAATCACATTTGTCAGCCATCAGCTACACTCTAAACTTTGTTACTTTAAGACACTAGGCAATGCCATTCCCTCAGCCCACCAATCAGAATCTTCTACCGTGGATGATGGCAGTTTTGTAAGTTTGGATCCTAAACAAAAGTATTAACCAATTCACTAACATATAAATAGATGGTGGCGTGTGCAGTATGCACCATGGAGTTCTCCATCAAGAATATTGGCAAACATATGCAGAGGTGTTTTGTGAGGACTGAGCGACAAAGCACTTTTGGCACTGCTCTGGCTGTAAGTCCACCTAGTTATTGCTAATATAAATCATTATTATTGTATGGTTAGTTGCCGCAAAATCCGAGGAACCTGGTGTGCGACAACTTCAACAAAATCGACAAGACCTACTGCAAACGGCTCAAAGTGATGTGTTCAGAGCATTACAAAGAAGCGCTGGAGGAGGATATCAAGGTAATTGGAATGACTCAAATAATCAGACTTCAGTGATACTAGTCTGAGTTAACCGCGAATCAAGGTTACTCGAAAACCTTGCGTTTATGTGCAGAAAACAGGACTTTAGCTGGGGAACAGTTAATTTTACAACAAATTCATCTAAATCGGTATTTCTGAATAGCCGATTTCTGAATGGCGTCAAGTGTGGCTTGGGTATGTTCATAAAATCAGGTATTACTCAAACATTTTACATACACTTGCATAATTCTGATACAGAGGTTTGCTGGACGAATAGTTCTATAATAGGTAATTTTGCACATTTAAAGGGCCTGACCTCTTCCTACTCGGTGGTCCCCGCCAATTCAAAAATTTTCCCTTGATCATTGGACTTCTGTACGGATTTTTCCGCTAGGTTTCTAACAAAACTAAGCCTAACATTTGATTTTAGGCCTAGTTTTGTTAGAAACCTAGCGGAAAAATCCGTACAGAAGTCCAATGATCAAGGGAAAATTTTTGAATTGGCGGGGACCACCGAGTAGGAAGAGGTCAGGCCTTTAAAGGGGCATGCCCGTGCGTTAAAGCGCGAACCAGCAGTTTTGTTCGAATTTTTTCGAATCATCTCATTGTTCACTCATTCTGCGTCAAATCTGATATAGATGACCTTATACTGCTTTTTAAAACTAGACAGAAAACATAAAACATCTAGACGAGAACGAATGTAAAAATTTATCGAGAAAGAAAAGAACTGCTGGTTTGCGCCTTTTCTCCCCATCGGCACGATCATGCCCCTTTAAAGGGCATGCCACGCTAATAAGAGGTGGTGCCCGGGAATTCAAATTTTTTCCTAATTATTGAACTTCTGTACGGATTTTTCAACTTGGTTTCTAACAAAACAAAGCCTAGAATTTGATTTTAGGTATGTTTTTGTTAGAAACCAGGTTTCAAAATCCGTACATAAGTTCAATGATTAGGAAAAATTTTTGAATTCCCGGGCACCACCTCTTATTAGCGTGGGCATGCCCCTTTAAGTAAGAAAACCGTTTTAAAAAGATGACAGATTGTTTCTTCAAACCAAAAATTTAGCGCTACTCGGTTTAACCACCCCAAAACACCTTCTCGGTTTTGCACATAGCGTTTAAGGTTAGGGAACCCGAAAATCCGTACATCGAGAAACAAGTAGTCATTTATTTTGGCTTAACAAACAAGAACAGCCGATGGTTACTATTATTCGAAAGCTGAACCCCTTGCGGTCATTTTGGTACAGTCAAACCTCGAAAATCCGCCACCCAAAAAGCAAAAACAAGTAGCGTCAAAAATTTAAATTTAGTCATCATAACACCTTATAAATATTTCCTAATTTCCCGCGCTTTCTAACAAGCCACTAGTCAACCCTCGATTTAACGTCACCCCTAGGGCCGGCCTTAGGGTGACGTTAAATCGAGGGTCGACTGTATCAGAATTATGCTAGTGTGTATAAAATGTTAGAGTAATAGCTGATTTTTTGAACACACCCACGTCACATTTGACGCCATTCAGGAATCAATCGAGCCAATCTGCTTGCAGATTCGAATTTTCCGTTAATTTTTGCACCGGAATGTGCTGGCCTTACAGTCAGGGTAACCCGTGTTAAACTTAAAAAAATTGATATTACAGTTCCTAAAAAACTGTCGAAAATATATGGGATTCACCACCATTATTTTAGGTATGTGGTGCTCCTCTCGTCTGGTTTGACGGCCGAACAGTGGAGTTCAAAAGCCTGTTTGCTGAGCCTGAAGTGCTCAACAAAGGTCATCTGCACTAATTGTCTGGATTTGAGCATAATAATAATACATTGTAATCATTTAGATGGTTTCCAGTTTTGCATGGACAAAAGAAAACACTGTCACGTGCACAACAGTTGGGCACAGGTTAGCTTAAAATCACTTTAATTAATTTTTCATAAGTGAAGACGGTGTGTGTCAGAATGCCCTAGGACTGATCGACAATGAGCGAATGAATATACTGCTGCAGCTGGACGAGAATCAGGAAAAGTGGCGTCAATTGATGCATAAAAGAGCTTCCAGAGGAGATGTGCTTTCATTGCTGTGTAATCACACTATTTCTGAACCAGCAGCAGCTAATTGTATTAAGCAATTGAAAATGGATGACTTAATGAATAGTACACAAGTGTAAATAATACACAACTGCAAACAACTCAATAATATTTTTGCTTTGGTCTTGTTTGTAAATATGACAAAGCATGCGGAGTTAATGAAACATGTGTGCTTAAACTTCAACCTTTCGAGATCAATATTAGGTAGGAGCATTCAGTCATGACACCAAATAACTCCTACCAGACTTGGGTAGGAGTTTTAAGTCAGGACAACCAAACAACACCCTATAAAGAGGTAGAATTCTTTAGTCAGGAAACCGAAGAATTAGGTATGAGTCCCCGCATTGTTCCCCGCATCGAAAAATTGGCTCCCCGTACTCTCAACCACGCCTCTATTAAATTTCACTCCCGCCTTCCATTCATCTAAAACTTTCTTTTTTCCACTTTCATCTTTCAATGGCCGTGAAAATTTTGTTTCTCCGTCACGCTTTATAAAGCTGAATTTATAAACTGAAATTTATTAAAAACGACAGCCTAATTTCTACCTGTCCTGTACTTTCTACTGCTTTCCCTCCCGGCATTAAAAAAATGCTTTCTTCGTCCCCTTATCTCTCCTCGCATCAAAAATTTGCTCTCCCCATCTCCGCATCCCTCCCGGGGTATTCGTGATATGTATTCGTGAGTCTTGAAAAACAAACATGGCTTGGTTTCCCAGGCTGATTTTTATACAATAAAAAAATTGTTTTTTTTTCCAACATGGTCATGTTAATGATAATGACCCTAATAATCATAATCACAGTTTTACCATAACCATAATAAATGGGCGACGGTAAATGGCTGACAGGTTTATTCGCCGACAATTCTTTGGCGCAGGGGTTTGATAGTTAGAGGTGAGCGCACTCACTCATCTCAGGCACAATTCCCAGCAAGACTATTGACGAAAACAATATTTCTTAACAATCTTTTGCCAAGTCCTATGTTTAAAAACATGGTTAAGCAGTCAAATGGTCAGAGTAATTTTTTTAACCCTTAAAAGAGTTGTTGGCGAATTTAAATGTCGGCGTATTCACGTCGGTGAATTTACCCAGAGTTATAATGAAAAGTTGGGAGACCAAGTCATTTTTCAAGAAAACACGACATGGAGGACCAAGGCATGTTTCGGCACCATATAGTTGAATAGAACCAACATCTTTGAGCCCGTCCTAACATACGCTGGCCTATCCTTAGCTTACCAGGAATCTGTGTAGCCAGGCCTCAGAGATAAGCCTTAAACTTATATTTTAACACAAAAGTGTATTAACATGATTTTTGGGACATTTTGCAGAAAAACTTGTTTGATAAATATCAGCTTGGGGGCCGAGACGAAAATTCGTATTTCAAGACTCGCGAATGCGTATAGAGCCCTCTCCGAATTAAAAATTGAACGCTACTCGTTCTTACCATTCGTAATGTAAAATACTTTAAAAATAGCAGTTTTTACTACCGCGGGGGCTCCGCCGGCGCAATATATGAATCTGTTGTATCGCCCCTTCGAATCTCTTATTGCCCTGACACAACTGCGATTCGTTGTCAAGGCCTGTGTTGCTCCTGTTGTTGTTACATCATTATTGTTGTGTTACAGTGAATAAAGCTCTCGTTTATTCCACGCTCTCAATCTCTGCTCTCACAAATACAACATTGGCGCAGTCGGCAGGATTCGAACCTGCGCGGGCAAAGCCCAATTGATTTCGAGAGTGGGTCTGGTCAAAGATGAAGAAGGCGTGTTCGGATAGCGGCATCTTGGTTCGACTTGAGACCCAGTCTCAATCTCTACTCTCTCAAATACAACATTGGCGCAGTCGCAATGGATATGGACCAGCTCAAGCAAATTCTGGCAGCTCAACAACAGCAACATCAAGAAGCTATGGCTCAGCAGCAGCAAGCAACAATGACCCAAATGATGGCTTTCTTCCAACAGCAAAATCGTGGTGGTGGTGACAATGCCCAGCCTGCTCCGAATGTTTTCCCTTCAATCTCTACGTTGCCTCAATTGCCAGACATGGAAGTCTTCGGCTCAGATGAAAGCGATCCGAACAAGTTCCAAAATTGGATGCAGCGCTTCCAGTTCTCTCTTGATTGCACAGCTCCGAACATGGTGGAAGCGACCAAAGTGAAACTTCTGATGACCAAGCTCTCCGCCGAAGCCTTCGCCGAGTACTATAAAAGCTGCCTGCCTAAGGATGTGACCGACTTCAATCTGGACGAAACGGTTAGTGGTCTTTCCAAATTGTTCGCTCATTCTCGCTCGCTGGTGGTGTATTGCTTCGAATGCCTGCGTCTGGTCAAAGATGAAGGGGAAGAATTCCGCCATTATGTCAACCGTCTAAAAGGTCAGCTCCGTCTATTCAAGTTCAGCTCTCTCAAAGAGGATGAATTCAACTGCCTTCTCCTGCTGCTGGTCTCAAGTCGAACCAAGATGCCGCTATCCGAACACGCCTTCTTCATCGAATCAATGAAAAAGGGGAAAATCTCTTATTGCCCTGACACGACTGCGATTCGTTGTCAGGGCCTGTGTTGCTCCTGTTGTTGTTACATTATTATTGTTGTGTTACAGTGAATAGAGCTCTCGTTTATTCCACGCTCTCAATCTCTGCTCTTGCAAATACAACAGAATCTTGCGATAAAAAGACTTGAAAGACTCTAAAAATCTTGAAATTGTCAACTCAGAATGGCCTTAACTCTGAAATCTCGGATAAAATATAGAGGGAAGGGAGGTCTTTTATTAGAGGAAATACGGTATTTTAGACCATTTTTACTATACGATTTTCAGGATTTTTAGCAATTTGTCTGTTATATAAAAATTGTATCAAGTTTATAGAACCTCAACCTAGATAGAACGAAAGAGGTATACGTTACTTTTACGTTACCCTCTTCTCTTTACTCTCACTTCATCCCATCCCGCAGTGCTACTACCACTTAGGTGCTCACCCTGATTATAAACCAAGGTATGTCAGTTTTACAGCCCATTGTATTGTTTTTTTTATTCGAAACGTGCAGTTGTGCTGTTTTACAGCAGAAATGAAGGACCGAGCAAATACCCCTAGCTTGACTAAAAAGTTAGTTAAATTTTGAAAATTTTGAAAAAAAAAATTTTAAACTCACAACAGTTAATATCGTTTAAATTTGCGAATAGTTTGTAAAGCGGTATAACTTAGCTCATTTTTTTGTTTTTTTTCTGTTGGATATTTTTGGGATGCGTATTTTTTTGCAAATCCATGTGAGATATATGGGCCCTATCCCTTAATTTGGGGCGGTGTTCTTTCTAAAGGGAGATTAGACTGTACCGGGTGCACCACGTTTCACCGTCTCTATTTTCACCGTTCACTATTTTCACCGTCCCTATTTTCACCGTCACCTAGTTTCACCGTCACTATTTTCACCGTTCACTAATTCACCGTCAGCACTTTAGGACCGCTTTTTAGATCTAATTTTTTTTTAAATTTCAACAGTCTTGGTACCAAATTGTAGCCCTGAATGTCAGCTACATTTTGGTACTAAAAATTCTGAAAAAATAAAAAAAAATTAGAACTAAACTTTAGAAGGCGTTCAATCTCACACTTTTTCATCACGGTAGAACGCAGGGTGAGCGTCTTTCATAGTTTAGAACTAAATTTTTCGTTTTTTTAGAAATTGTAGTACCAAAATGTAGCTGACATTCAGGGCTACAATTTGGTACCAAAAATTTTAAAAATTTCGAAAAATTTAGACCTAAAAAGCGGTCCTAAAATGCTGACGGTGAATTTAGTGAACGGTGAAAATAGTGACGGTGAAACTAGGTGACGGTGCAAATAGTGACGGTGGAAATAGTGACGGTGAAATACTGAACGGTGAAAATAGGGACGGTGAACGTAGTGCACCCACTGTACCTATTTGATACCACCTGTATCAGGCTATTTAGCTATAACCACACCAATCAGTTTATTTCTGAAATACTTCCACCTAGATTGGAACATCTACAGACCTAATCAGTGTTTCCAAAAAGCAGAAGCGGAATTGCACGAGCAGAAGCAGAAGCATAATGTCACAAGCAGAAGCAGAATTCTAGTCAAATTTCTGCTTCTGCGTGTGCAATTCTGCTTCTGCTTTTTGGAAACACTGGACCTAATTACTACCACTTGAATCGGGTTACCGGAGTAGCTGGATGCTACCACGTAGGTACTGAATAATAGAGTTCTACTATCTAAATTGAAGATAATCTGCTACTGACACCGGAACCTAAACACCTGGAAACCTGGTATAAACATATGGATCTCATATCTCTGAGACCTGGCTACTCAGATATCTGGGTGGAGACCATCTGAATTCGGTTTCTTTGGTTCTACCAACTGAGTCGCACCAGCTAAAAATCTGGGTAGAACTTTGTTCTTTATCAGGATGATACCTGTCTGCTACCACATGCATTGGCTACATGGGTACAACTGCCTTAATTGGGTAACACTACGTTTACAAAGATCCGCCTTTGATACACGGATGCGCTACCGTCTGGGTACCTGGCTATTGCCACCGAAATCATCCACCATTCTGTTTGGTTTGTATTACCTGAATCAGACTGTCTCGGTACTTGGGCAGAACCATTTTAATGTTATAATTTTCCTAGCTGAGTTTTGGAATCTGAATCGGGCTGTCGAACTTAGCAGAACCATTCAGATTCGATTACTGGATACCTAAGTATGTGGTACATGGGTACTACCACCTGGATCAGACCACCTGGGTACTACACCCCGGGTCGGAATTTTTGTCCGGACTGTAAAATAACATCTAAAATCATCTTTTTGGCGTAAAACTGTACATAGGAAATACTTTCCTGTCATTTTTGCCTTATAAAACATGATTAACGGACAAAAACCCTCCAATATAGTAGTAGGATACTTGAAGTGCTTAGACTGTACTATGGTTTATGATTGAGTCTCAACTTGAAGAGTAACTAAGTCAAGGTGTCAGAGGGTGAGACTGTGATTCACCATGCAGTCTTATTGCAGTTATTATCATTTTGTTTTGACTCTTTTCAAGCCTTTTTTTTGTTTTTTTAATTACATTTGTCATGATTCAAGTATGTATCATGGTCCACTCCAGCTCCTTCGACAATGGTAAAACTTGTGCTTGGGGTATGCTGTGATTCATGGTTGAATCTCAAATTAAATTGATACAAAGTCAAAGTGCTTGATGTAAACTATAACTTGAAACATTCCATCTTGAGTCATGGTCTAATCTACTTGCATGCCTTCATGATCATGTTTCACATGTTATGATCATGTCTTTTGTATTATAGTCACTTCTCATGGTCCATGTCTCATGTGTCTATGTTATGGCTAATGTGACATGGTTTTTTTCCTTCTAATTTTCGTATGTCATTACTTTCATACTTCAGTCCTCTGCTCAAGTAAGTGGTAAGAAAATTATTCTCATCATTTGCAGGTTATTTCGTCCATCCAGGGATGAGCATTTAGGTCTAATAAGAGCTTTCTTAGACCTATTTTTAGGTCTAAAAAAAGACATGCCAAATTTGAATTAGACCCTTAGACCTTAGGTCTAAATTAGACTTAGGTCTAATTAGGGTTGGTTGATTGGTAATTACCCGGTAATTACCCGGAAAAATACTTTTCCGGCCTTATTTCTCAGTAATTACTTGGGTAATTACCCGAATCACCCGGGTAATTACTCGGAGAAATACTTTTCCGGAGAATTACCAACCCTAGGTCTAATTTAGACCTAAATTTTGGCGCCACTTCAAAATTTCTTTTTAATTCTATACATTTTTATAATTTTTTTTTAATCCTGAGTTATTTTTTTGTTCTTTTTGTTGATTTTGTGAGCTATTGGCTTGATACGCATGATGTGCATGTATTTCTAGTTATTTGAAAGATCTACAACAAGCTGGTTCGTGAGTCGGCATATCATTATCCATAAACCCGTGAATCATTGAATTCGACAAGTTCAGTAGGTAAGAGAACAAGTCAAGATACGAATTGCCCCAAGCCGTCTCAAACTGCTAAAACCACCCAAATCAACCCAAACCGCCCAAAAGTAGCTTATGCGTCCCGAACCATGTTAAGCACCTAGTGACCGGACTATGAATCGAGGTTTTTCGACTCGGGACTGTTTGCATCCAGAGGGTTTCGAACCAGCAACCTTGCAACCAGCAACTGGTGAGGAGTATATGAACCTCTACATCACTCAAGCTCTCAAAGTTATAATAAAAAATAAGGTATGCGCCCAGTTGGATTGGCACGGCAAGAATTCCGCGACAGATAATTCCGCGAAATTTCAATTTTTGACGCGCCTGTTGGAAAAAACCTGATTTTGACACCGGATTCGTGTTCAGCATGGTCGATTACAGATTCACCTTCTTCAAATTTTAACTTTCTATCCATTTTTAGAATCCTCTCGAGACAAAAACATTTGAAAAAAAATTCAGTATTCCAAATTTGAGTTCGAGCTTTAGATTTTTACGTACCTGGGTATGCAATCGACCATGCTGAACATGAATCCGGTGTCAGAATCAGGTTTTTCTAACAGGGACGTCAAAATTGAAATTTCGCGGATTATCCGTCGCGGGATTATCTGTCGCGGAATTGTCCGTCGCGGAATTATCCTTCGCGGAATTGTCACCGCGGAATTCTTGCCGTGCCGTTGGGTTCGAACCAGCAACCTCTATATCACCCTATAAAATTGCTCAGAACTACACCCAGAGTGACCAAACAAGTGGTCTTGGATCAAATTTTTTTTTACTTTTTCGGATTCCAAAAGAACCTGTCTGTACTAAATCGAGCATGCTGAAGATGGTTTGACTATGGTAAATCACGTTTTATCGAGAAAATTTAGGGTCATTGTGAAATCTTGATTTATTAAAATCAAGAATCAACGATAACTCAAAAGTTTCTTGATAAAAACTTGATTTCACCATTGTCAAACTATCTTTAGCATGCTCGCATTAGTGCAGAAAAGTTGTTTTGGAAACCAAAAACGTGAAAAAAAAACTTTTAATCCAAGTGGACGACCACTTGGATATCTACCGCCGAGGTTGCTGGTTTGAATCCGCCTGGGGTCATACCTATTTTACTATAATTTTAGATATAAAAAGAGAAGCATTTAACTTTTCAGGTCATTCGGGTAAAATACCCCTACTCTGAAGTTACTCGGATATCAACCTGTCCATGTGGTAGCCACCTCAGGTTTAGGGTTGGTAGGTAAAATCGCACTTTTGGTTTTAACAAGCCCAATCCCTCACAAATTTTTTGGTTAGAAAAAATGGTTTATTTTTAATAAAAAGTTGAATTTTGATCAGAATTTGGTAATTCGTCGGCAGTTGGGGGTCGGCAGTTAAAATCGTCGGCAGTTGACCTCGTTCGCTACCAGTTGGAGCAGTGTTGTAAAATGTAAAATTTGGCACCGGCGCCGCACCGGCACCGGTGCCTGTTGTCGGCACCGGTGCCGCACCGGGCCTTAAATGCGACACCGGCACTGGTGCCGGCACCTGGCTGAACATTTGCACCGGCATCGGTGCCTATCACATTCAGTACATTTTTTGAGAAAAAAGTTCATTTTTAACAGGAATGAGTTATGTTGTTTCAAAAAGTATGGCTATACAGAAATATGAATTTTATTGAAATTGAGCACCCCACGACGCTTTACGAGCAGTTGTCCAGAACGGCCATTATGCCTTATTGTATTTATTGTGATTCCTGAGAAGAGTCTTTCAACGCTAGCTGACGTGGCAAGAGATGGCAAGGTCACGTGTGAGATTTGTGATAGCTTCGGGAGCAACTAAATCAATTTATATTTTCAGTTGTTTGTTAAATCAGCTCACTTCCTTAGTTGCTTTCCGTAGTCAAAAGCATTGCTTTAATTGACCCTTTTTAAACTGTTTCAATGTATTGTTTCATTTCTTCATTCAATGGGTCTGAAACGTGTTTCTCAGCCTGAGATTTTCCAAATTCAAAAAGCAAAAGAAAACAAATCCATGGCACCATTAATATAGTTTATATATGATAAAATTGATTTATGATCAATTATTACATCGAACTATACCATTCCTTAACAAAAGCATCCGATTCTCTTACCTCTGGCTCTTAATCATTCGCTTCAATCGTTGTTTGATTTGTTGTAACAATGAATATGTGGTTTTACTGGGCTCATATACATAATATGTAAACTAAATATAAAAGGGTAGCACTTAATATACGCATCGCCCAAAATCGACTGTTCTTATCCGCTAGGTGCACTTTTTTTTATTTTTACTAAGTGTAGTGACATCTAGAGTCAAAATCTGTCGAGCAATCGACTTCGATCATTTCAAGCACTGCTTCGCTGTTAGCAACTGCCTCAATTTTGCGATTTCAACTAAATGACCATCAAATCAAAGGAAACAAGCCAAAATGATGCGTACTTAGTCTCAAATAGCCTGAGTCTCCACCAATTCTATTTATTCATCAACGCTTTAGTGACTTTCTAGAGTGAGAATTCATGGGGAACAAGAAAGAATTTCTTTCACACCAAAATCACTTCAGAAAAGCAAGGTAGCTAGCAAATGTTTGGGAAGAAATAAGTACTATTGAGAGGTATGATTTCAGTATTATTTAGGAACTGACATTTTTGCGATTTCAATTCACATTATAACATACAACCGTATGCTGAAAATGATGCAAGAAGCCGGACTACATTTTGAGTGTAAGGTTGCAAATGAGTGTGTAAATCAAATTGGGAAAAAACATCAGTTCCAGGACACACACCGGAAAGTACTGGGATTGTCTATTGAGGATTTCATCGAATTAGACATAGTTCAATGTTTTTTTAATTTTAGCTAATACTTTATAGAAACTTTTCATCTGTATGATATATCAAATGAAAGCCCAGAACCTAGGCTACATTTTGACACTAAACTTGTAAATAAAAGGAGATTATAATAAGGTTTGCAGCCAGTGGTAGTCGAACCCGGATTGAAAAAATATTTAAATTTCAGTTAAAAATAGGCAGCGGTGCCAGCGAAAAAATCGGCACCGGCACCGGTGCGCACCGGTGCCGGTGCTTTTTCGTTAAAATTTGGCACCGGGACCAGCACCGGTGCCAGCAAAAACTTGGCACCGGTGCCCGCACCGGTGCTTTTACATCACTGGTTGGGAGTCCTGCAGTTGGGGGCTGCCCGTTGGGGAGTTCTACCAGTTGGGTGTCATTCATTTTTGTTGCCGTTTAACTGTACTTATACCGTTGGGGTCGTGACCCATTTCTTCGAACACTATTTATTTATCTGTGGAATATTTTTATGGGTGGAACGAAACCAACATAAATCATGCAACAACAAAAATAATAAATGTGTGGAAATAATTGTGGATGCAATCTGCAACGATATGCGGACCTTGGAACTTCCAAAGCTAGACAAAATCTGAGATGTAGCCTTTGAACATGAAACGATGTGTACCACACCCCTTCTTGCGACGATGCTTAAATTTTGACATGGTGATCGAATTGCTTCATGATTAAAGCCATAAATATATTCCGTACACAAACAAATAATGTTCGAAAAAGTGTCATATACCCCTAACAAAAACTAGTGTTATAAACCTTAGGGCTGAGCGGACACGGACACACATCGTCCCTGTATGAAAAGGGGATGATTCATCGTCTTTTTAAAATTTTAGGCTTGGAAAGTGTCAATGCCTTTTCCTAATCCTTATATAAACCTTATCATTGGTAACTATAAGAGCTAAGGCCAAAGGCGCCCTGTGTACTCTCCAACTATGTACCACAATCTTCATTGCCCGCACCTGGATTTCGCCTAGGTACCACACCTGAATGCACCCTCTGGTACTTCATATTTACCTGGATACCGCCTCCTGGGAACCCCTACCTGGGTAACACCTTCGGAGTACCAGATCCTGGATACTTCTACTGAATACACTCATCTAGGTACTACCATTTGAGTACCTCCTCCTTGCTACTTTCACCTGTTTACCACCTCCTAGCTACTCATACTGGGTACCACCTCTAGAGTACCACCTCCTCGGTAGCTCCACCTGGATAACATCTATTGAATATGGTAACGGTAAATACCGGTATTTACCCATTGGTCAACCCTACGAGCACCTCTATCGAGATTAAATCAATTTAGTTCAAAAGTAAGGAAAACATGTTTGAATTATTCCTCGTACGCTGGCCTACCCTAAGCTTGAGTTGAAAAACTAAAACTTTAAAAAACCTACCGAAAATGACCGGTCTATGAATTGACCGCGGTCCCAGCAGAGGCGATGAAATTGTCTTTTTTCAAGGCACAATGAATTTACCGTTTTTATCCAGGACGATGAATTGTCCCTAACGACGAATTGTTACGTACCGAGGCTTTTTCATAAACGACACCACGGTCAGAGCACTGAGAATAAAAAAAACGCTTTAACCGATTTATTACCCGCTTGAGTTTTTTTACAAACAGCCTGATTTAGATAAATAGAGATTATTAGGAACAGATGGCATGGCTTCTCGAGCACCGAGCGATAGAACAAGGTACAGAGGAGCAACAGGACAAGCATAACCAACTAAGAAACGCCACACCTCAGCCAATACTTGCTCAACTTTCATTTGACTGAGATTTTGCAAATGACTAATTGATCTGAGATTGCTAGACATGTCTGCTTTCTTCTTGCTACAAGCTTGTTGAAGTCTTAAACGCTGCTTGCACGCAACTGCTCAAACGGTTTACCTATAAGGTCCACCGTACTAATTTCCCCAAAAATTGGAAAAAATACCCTGTTTCTTGTTAGCGAATGGCTTTACCTCTATAGCAGCTGGCGGATCAAGCTCACATTCTTTTTTTCGCACAGGCCTTCTTCAGAACACAGCCTTTCAGATTTATTGTGCAGACAACAGAACCTGAAATTTGTTTCGTATGAACAAGTCGAAATGAAACCAACGCACCATTCCAAACAGGACGCACATTTTTTTCACCCCTGAAAAGAGCTTAGGTCAGACCAGGATCTGAATGGGCTGAAACTCACGAATCGGAAT
>SADC01000794.1:0-20642 GCA_004194705.1 Ditylenchus dipsaci | reverse complement strand
GTTAGAGATGCGCGCACTCACTTACCTTAGACATAATTCCGAGCAAGACACTTGATATACATGCATTAGAGACTCTTTTTGCCAAGCTCCAGTGACCAAAACATGGTAGGATACCTTAATATAAGATATTTCACCTTAATACACAATATTTTACCTTGGGGGACCATGGCAATCGGTTAACCTTTGGTAACCAAATTTTTTTCCAAAAATCGAACTTTTTAGTGCGGAAATTGTTTGGAAAGTACTTTTTTATCGTTTTTAGCGTATAAGAATTACTTAAGAGCGTTCGAACCCTGTTCACAGTCGACTAAAAAAGGGGCCCCCCAAGTGCACAAGTACCCTTGGTCCCTCTGTTGTATGAAAATTTTGGCGTTACTCGGTTTTAAAAAGTAGCTTTTGGATGGGTGTGTAGTTATTATTATAAGCCAATTTGGTGAAACTTCTACCTCCATCGGCAAAAGCATTGTCTCGAATTGTCCAATCTTTTGTCCACATTAATTTTGCATCTAAAAGCATTGTCCAGCTCCACACACTGCTCTTTGTTGACAATCTTGGCTACTCTACTACATCCTATAGAGTTGCTTGCAAGGGTATCATTGCTATCTTCTCTGCTGGAAAACTGTACTTCTTTGCACAGATTCGAGCTGTAAGTTGGGTTAGGCTTGACAAATACTCGAATCTGCAAAAATATATAATACAAATAGTTTAAAGACATCTAAATTTACCTGGTAGTAGCCTTTGACTAAATCTAACCCGATTAAATCGTGCAAATGTAGATAGACAGAGAAAGCAGGAAATATTTCTAGCCTCATGTCACCTTTTAGTTATCATTATCGTCGGAATTCTTTTGCAAGTAGTGGATTCACATCTTTTGTAACAGAAAAAAATAAGATAAAATAAAAAGAGAGATTACACATATAAAAAGCTTAAAACCAGAGCTAGCACCGAAAAAAATAATTTTAAATTAGCGCCTTGACGCTTTGTGGCAGACTGTATTTAAAAAACTGCGATTTTCGTTAGCAATTACAAAACCGGCTGTGAGTTTCGTCCAACGAGGAAACCCACAAAAATATGAAATTGTATTTGAGTATTGATTATTTGAAGTTAACCCCTCAACCAATCGATTGAACTAGACCCCTCCAGTCATTCAGCTTGGGGATCAAGGGGAAAAATTTTACATTTTCAATACAGTCAACTCTCGATATAAGATACCCAAGTTCGTTCCCACTAGGGTCTGACACTTTTTTTAACCTCATTTCTAAAGAATGTTTTGCCAAATTGATTCGTCAGTCTAGTCGGAAATATCGCAGGATTCAGATTTTGCCGATCGTTTCTGAAAAATAGTAATAGTCTTGTTAATCATTTTTACATACAACAAAAGTGCACGACCGGACCGTGGCTTATTGAAGAACCTTATACAGTCGACGCTCGATATAACAAACCCCCCAAATGTTCGTTCCCACCTAGGTCCGACACTTTTTTAGCTCCATTTTTAAGTCGTTTGTGATTCGCCAGTCTGGTCCAAATATCGCAAGGATTCCGATTTTACCAGTCTTTATTTAAAATAATGACTGGTAAAATCGGAAACCTTGCGATATTTCGGACTAGACTGGCGAATCAAATTTGGAAAACGACTTTAAAAATCATGCTAAAAAGTGTCGGACCCTAGGTGGGAACGAACTTTGGGGGGTTCGTTATATCGAGCGTCGACTGTATATTAGAAGATAGCTCTAGTCTTGCTGATTACGGACTCGCTCGCAGAATCTGCTATGGAGCGATCTACGCTGAGATATTGACCGCATTGACTGGCAGCTGCCATAATTCACAATTTTCGAAAGTCAATGTCTCGGCGTAGATCGCTCCATAGCAGATTCTGCGAGCGGGTCGTAATCAGCAAGACTAGAGCTATCTTTTGATATATAAGGTTCTTAAATAGGCCACGGTCGGGTCGTGTCGGCCTAGAATTTCCTTATCTTGATCGAATGTTTAAATGGGAGCCCTGTGTAAATGTTATCTTTGAGCCATATAGATTCACTGTAGTCGATTTACTGTAGGGAATTTCATCTTAACAATTTGAACATGCAAATCAAATAATATAAAATATATAAAATTTCATATGGAGACTCGAGAAACATAAATAATTTGCCTTGGCCCTCTTGTGTATTTTTGAAAATACATTTATTACAGTTTAGTCGGGTCAAGAGCCAAATTATTCTTCTTATGACAAATTTCGGCGCTACCGGCTCATAACACCCCTTTCCCATGGAAAGTTCAACCCCAAGATAATTTGAAAAAATCTCGGAGCCAGCTGCATACCGATTTTTGTGGATATCAAGGTCAGACTACGGACAAATATGTTTGAAAAAATCCACATTGGATAAATGCAGTTTCCGGCTCAATGTTACTTGGGTCTCTAGATCCAAATTTTTGGGAGGGGGCCGTTTCGTATTCGCGCTTCTCGTATTTGACAAAACTTGCATTTGACAAAACTCGTATTCGCAAAACTCGTATTTGACAAAACTCGTATTCGGCAAAACTCGTATTCGGCAAAACTCGTATTTGACAAAACTCGTATTCGCAAAACTCGCATTCAACAAAACTCGTATTTACCAAAATTTGCTTGTTTTTATGAGTTAAACACACATTCACAAGGCACATTCCGATATATATCCGACTAATAAGCGTTATTGTCTTTAAAATCTACTCATACTAACTGTGATTGTGCTTTTTCCTCAGTCAATACAACGTGTTGAACACGAGTTTTGTCAATACGAGTTTTGCCGAATACGAGTTTTGTCAAATGCGAGTTTCGCGAATACGAGTTTTGTCAAATACGAGAAGCGCGAATACGAAACGGCCCTCCAAATTTTTGTCTATTGGGAAAAGTTCACTTTGCTCCGGTTTTTCTCTTTTTTAATGTTTTTTGTTGACAAACCTACAATATGATGGCATACCTACCAGCAGTATCAATAAAAAACACATTCGTCACTTTGGTAAAGAATGCACTAACTAGACAGACTAGCTCCTTTATCAGACAGTCTAAAAATAGGGTTGGTTTATTGACCATTTTTTAGCAAAACCTGCCGGAGTTCATGGCTTTCAATTTTCCAAATTCGGGCGTTTTATGTTGGTTGGTCGTTAGGGAGTTGACTGTATAGTGGCAGTTAACTGTAAAACAAGAGCTGACTGTATAGCTACAGTTGGTTGTAAAATCTTTTTGTAAGAAAACACCTCAAGATTTTATATGCATTCGCCAAAGTTGTCATCTTCAGCCAATAAAGTATACCAAAATTTTTCCTAACAGCAAAAGTCAAGGATAATGAATAATGAACTGCTATGCTTTTATACAACCTGCATACTCGAGAGACACGCAGGTGGGAACATAAAACCATTGATTCAGGGGCTTGTAAGGTCGATAAAGTCGAAACCAGTGCTATTAGTCAACGCGAATGGAAAATGTGATGCTTCCGAAGTCAGAATCGAACCCAAGACAACTTTCACCGGCTTCCGCTGGTTTACCGAGCTACCGAGGTTGACTTTCTGTTTTCTTATTACTGGGAGAGCCACCAACCAACCCTTTTTCATATAACCAAAATTAACTTGCCATTTTAAAGTGCCCAGGTTAAAACCGGTAACAAACATCACCCAACCATAGTTCAAACGCATTCATTAGAAATCAAATGAAATTTTATTGTGGTCAGTTAAGAATGGTGAAAAAGCACTAGTTTTATATTTTGAAAAATCATTCAATGTGCATTTGATCTAATGTTTTAATTTTTTTTTTTTTAATTTTCTTCAGTTTCTTGTTTTTTTAATTTTTCAGCGGCATTTGAATCCTTAAAATCACCAAAAGTTTTCAGATTTTCAGTATTTTCAGAAGATGTATGAAGTTTTTGCTTATTGTTTTCTATGAGTTTAGTTAAATTGTTTTTAACTATTGCCCACAACTTTTTTCCGCTTCGTGGTTTTTCTAGCTTTGGCTTCTCTTCTTCGACTTCTTCAGGTTTAGATGCTGATTTGTCTTTTATTTCTTCTTTGTCTATCTCTTTGGCTGAAAATTTGAAGTATTTCAAAACTTATTAAAAATATAAATCTACAAATTTTTATTACCTGCTTTAATTTTTTAAACAAATAATGACACTAACTTTTACTTCTGTCATCAAAAGACTTTTAAACGATTTAACTGAGAACTTTTGTGTCTTCAGTTTTCTGCACTCTCGAAAAATTTGAAAATAAGTGTTTTGGGAGTCGAGTATCAGAGCGGTAAACTTTCAGGAATTTAAACTTTTTCATGTTTGTCCAAAAGCTAGAAAAAAATAAGGTTTAAATAGTAAGACTTTTTGTCCAGAATAGTTTTGAACGGACAAAATCAACTCACGTAGAGTCTATTATATATTGTTTTATACATTTTCATATTATAAAAAATCAATATATTAGGTTTGCGGATAAGTTTCCCGACTGGTATTCAAATTAAATTAATTTCAAGTCCTAAATTTTACAGTTATCTTCGTTATTGAACTTTCACATTTTGACAGCAGTATGGAAAAAAATCAAGGCATTATTCGAGAACTACTGAATTTCGAGTTAGAGTTGGGTCACAGAAAAAGCGTGTGTTCACTACATCACTTAAGCAAAGAGAGCCGAAACTCTGCCAATAACATTATGAGTAGTTCTTAAAGTTTGATATCAGAACTGCAACACTTGAAGACAATCTGAGATCTGGACGCCCCCGAGAAGCTGAAAAGGGGGCTGTTTTCAACTTAAAGAGCTCACAGTTGCTTTAAAAATAAAACGCATGTAAATTTTGAGTAGATTGTTAGACAAAACTCCCCAGATGCACATTTTTTTGACAATATTGTGACGTGCAACAAGAAGTAAATACCATATGTCAATCATGAGTGTCACGGAAACTTTCGATCTAATGACGAGTCCGAGAACTTATCTAATATACAAAATAAATGAACAAAATCTCAAAAACCCAATATTCGTGTTTCTCGACCTTGATTCCATGAGAAAGGCACGTGTTTTTTTTATCAACCGGACAAAAGTTCTTTTTTAAGGCTTTTGTCGCCTGGACAAAATTTTTTAGCCCATTGGTTGATTACGCATCAAGCTGATTTTTACATGATCATTTCTTTTCACCTAGTTTCACTGATCCTGAAAAAATCAGCTTGATGCGTAATCAAAAGTGGGCTAAGAAAAAATTTGTTCGGATGACAAAAGCCTTAAAGAGGCATGCTCGCCGCCCATGGAATATTTTGAAAGGCGGGTACCAGGTTAATTCAAACGAGAATTATTTTGAAATAAATTTTAGTTGAGTGCTCTGAGGGGTATAAGTAATAACAAACACTTCCTGTATTTAATAACCATGTTGGCCTAGGGGGATAGAGGGGGAGAACTGCAAAGGATCTGTATAAAAAACGTCGGTTCGACTCCCACTGGAGGTACCATTTTTCCTCGACTTTTTCCAAAATTTCGTCAAATTAATTCTCCTTTAAATTTTGCTGGTACCCGCCTTTCAAAATATTCCATCGGTGACGAGCATGCCCCTTTAAAAGGGCTTTTGTCGGTTGATGCTGAACTTAAACCGAAGGCTGAAAAAAGGAACAAAGAGAGAAGATACCAAAAATCGATCGAAATCTTAAATTACCAATTTCCGATTTTTTAATGGATGGTACTTTCTTCTTACCACAAAACACTTGAAAATTACCGCAAATCATTTTTTTTATTACCGCAATTTGATTTTCCGCAAAATACTTTTTTCTTACCGCAAAAATACTTTTTTCTTACCGCAAAAAATTTTCTCGTCGTTTTTAGTCAAACTTTTGCGGGAATTTGAATTTTTCAGTCAGGAAACAACTTGGATCCCTCAGAATCCCACCTCAGAATGGCCAGAAGCCCCTGAAAGTTGGTTTTTTCGGGGTTTACTAAAGGGGAGTAAACTTTTTGCGAAAATTCGATTGAGCGGATCAGATTTCGGGTCCGATCGGCTCAATCGCCCACAACTCCACCCTGAACCACTCGAAACCACCATAAACCTGGAATTCTGAGCGATTAAGCCCATCGGACCCGAAATCTGATCCGCTCGATCGAATTTTCGCAAAAAGTTTACTCCCCTTTAGTAAACCCCGAAAAAACTTTCAGGGGCTTCTGGCCATTCCGGGGTGGGATTCTGAGGGATCCGAGTTATTCCGCGGTAAGAAAAAAGTATTTTGCGGTAAGAAAAAAGTATTTTGCGGTAAGAAAAAAGTATTTTGCGGGAAAATTAAAAAAATTATTTGCGGTAATTTTCAAGTGTTTTGCGGTAAGAAAAAATATTATCCATTTTTTAATGTTATTGCAGAATTCTTCGCATGAAAAGTTCACAAAAAAGGCAGGGAGACCAGTTAAAAAAACCGTTCGGTTTTGACTAGAGTCGTTATTTTGAGATTTTACTTAAAATAGCGAAAAAAAATTATTGCTAAAATATTTATTTTATATATTTTCATGTATAAGTTTTTGCTTAATTTTGATTTCTGTTTTTATTTACAAAATAAGTCATACTATATTTTTAGAAAACACAAAGTTGTTAGTATAAAAACTTACTGCCTAAAGCCAGAACGGCGAAGAAAGTGACTAGAAGCAAAGAATTGAGCAATAAAGACATTTTTCAAGTCAGAATTTTCACCTATACTGAATTTTCTTTTCATAAATTTTTCATAAAGGCTTGAGAAAATCGATCAAAATCTCTGAAAAATTGATTCAGCACGAAGTGTGTTGTTTTTAGCATCCTGAGTATCTCTGCACTGCGCACCAGCTATGTTGAGAGAAAGCAGAGAGGATAGCAGCGGCTCTATATGTGCTCCCAGGTACGCCTGAAAATATGCCTTCCTTTTCTCAAAATAATTTTTCTTCAAGTCTCAAAATAAATAATAAATACTTTGAGACCCTTTCAAAGCGAAAAAATTTCTGGTGTAAATTTTTTTTGGCTTGGTTCCCCTAGATGATTTAGGCTTAGGCGAGGTTAGGCCAGCGTATGTTAATACGGACTCGAATATGTTTTTCTTACGTCTTTGAGCTTCATAAATCTGTCTGTTTGAATCTGTCCTAACATACGCTGGCCTACCCTTGTCAAAGCCTAAAAAATAACATGATTTCGAGAGAGAAAGAATTGTACCAGAAAGAAACAACAGAAGAGGGGGAGGGGACCAAGAACAACCCAAAAAAATAACAGGAAGACCAAGGCATGTGTTTTAGGCGTATCCTCGAACACCTATAGAGTCGCAGCTGTGCTGACTATCGTTGGTCCCAAATCTCAGCCACCCTCCCTTCCTCTAGCTTAGCCAATAAAGCACGGTAAAGCAAACTCGAATTTTTTTGAAAAATATAGGGCTGGTTTGTGAGATGACAGCAGTTGGATATTCTTTGCATCATAAGAGATACCGTACTATCATGATACATATAAATCTTACTGGCACTTGCATGAGCTCAGCCAACTACCTGACCCTTTTTTGAACAGAGAATATTTAACAGACAGAAAAAAATGTTTAAATCCGTCCTAACATACTGTGGCCAACCCTGCGCCACAGCACAAGCCGAAAAATTAACAGGGTGAAGAAGTAGGATAAAACCTGGAATAATGCGAAAAATAACAAACATATACTCGAACCTCGATAAGCCGACACTCTGAGTTTGGTTCCTTGGGGTGTCGGCTTATCGAGGTTCAAGTGCACTCAAAAAAATTCCAGGCTTTCTGAAATTTTCGGATTTTTTTTGAGATCTTTCGTTTTTTCGCAAACTTTATACTAGAAATGTGGTCCTGCTTTCTGACGTCTTTTTGAGTATAAATTTGTATATAATCATGTCCACTGAAACACTGATAAAACGCAAGTTCTGAAACAGTTTAGAAAACTACGAGGACACCCCTGAACTGGATCAAGGCAATTTTTTGAAAAAAAAAACCATTTCGAAATAAATATCTTTTTGGGTAGATTTTTAGTAATATCGATAGGTATGATTCCGATAGGTTTAAATTGAAAACAAAACAAGCCGAGGTTCAAAAAATCCAATTTTTTAGTCAAAATACAGCTCCCTCTCTGATTTCTGTCCTCCTCTAAGGTTCCTTGATCAAGTAATCAACATAAAAAGGTATTGGACAAAACGAAAAAATGCCCGCGCTTGAAGTAAAAGGGCCCGCTTTATGTGAAAAAGTGCTCGCGTTTTTTCGTCTAAGCCAAAAAGGCGAAAAAGTACGCGCTTTTTCACAAATATGCCCGCTTTTTTTGAAAATGAGCCTGCTTTTGCGAATAAGTGCCCGCTTTTTGTGAAAATGTGCCCACTTCTAGTGAAATAATGTATGTACATGCTTCTGGATATACACTCCACTCTCGATATAAGCACACCTAATTTTTAAAAAAGGTGTGCTTATATCGAGAGCCGCGGTTCTTTTCGGCAAACTTGTGGCTATCTCGAGACCTGATTTGTAGAATCAGAATCTGTACGATTTTTCTGATCAGACTGACGAATCAGGTCTGGCAAAAGACTTCGAAAATCGGGTTAAAAAGACTGTCGGACCCTAGGCGGGAACAAACTTGAGGGGGTGTGCTTATATCGAGAGTGGACTGTACCCATTAATATTTATTTCGGCTTTTATAAAGCGTCATTCTTCAAGCTGAAATCTCAGTAAAGGGGTGTTGTATTATATGGTCGCTAAAAAATGTCGATTCAGTCGTTGATAAAGTAGATTGTCATAAAAAGCGGCTATTTTTCACGAAAAACAGCCACTTTTTTTCTTTTTTTAACTAAAACGAAAACACGTGGGCACTTTTTCACATAATAACAACAATTCCTGCTTTCACACACCCGAAAGCAGGCATTTTTACGTATCCTTCAAAAATATTATAGATTGTAAATAAGCAATGGGCAAAAAGGACTAGTTTAAATATAACATTTTATTTCATCACATTTTTTGTTCGAGGCTATCATAAAACTTTAAGACAAAATTTTTTTTTCGATTAGCTTCAAGGTAAAGTGTGAGAGCGTTTATAATACTTGTCAGTAGCAGATTGAGATGATTCTGGCTGATCTGCACTAGGCAATGTCAAATTTTTAACTTTTTCAAACTCAAGCACAACTCTTATTGGAATATAGTGCTCCTCCCTCAGCACATCTTTATCTTCCATTATCTCACCTTTTTTCCAGGCGAGCCATATTTTCTTACGTTAGAAACTTTTTCGTTATTTCCTGTAGTTTTTAAAAAATTGTCAATGTATGCTTTCAACTCTGAAACTTTAGATCCTGCTGGTAATTTCACATATCCAGCATTCCATTGCTCAGGATTCCTGGACCCGCTGATTTATAGTGAGACAGATGTACGATTATTTCTGAAATATTACTAGTCTTAACAATAATAAAAGTAGCAAACAGAGCAAATTTACAGATTTGTTCTTATTTTATAAAGAGCTTTATTAGGGTTTTTTATATTTAAAACAATACAGTCGAACCTCCATAAGCCGACACCCAAGGGACCGAACTTAGGGTGTCGGCTTATCGGGTGTCGTTTTCCTTAAAGTATCGACTACCTGGCCAAATAGAGTCTCGACAGGGTGTTGGCTTATCGGGGTGTCGGCTTATCTAGGTTCGACTGTATTCTCGGAAAAATACTAGTGGTTTTTGTAAAAAAACAACAGTTCCACCAAGGTCATAGTGTGGCAAAATCATGCAAACTCGTGGTTTTCTTGTCGAGACAAAACATATTTATTTTGTTTTTCGCTAAATGGTTTCGTTATTTTTTAGGGTTGGGTAATTCTTCGGAAAAATACTTTCCGGGTAATTACCGGGTAATTACCCAAGTAATTACCGAGAAATTTTTACCTTAGGGGTAAAAAATTCAGTGTTCGAAGTCTAGGTATTCTTAGCGGAAAAAAGTTTTCCGTCAAAGTGTTTTTAGTGTTTTTAATTTTTAAATTTTTTTCGCAACTCCCTTTACACTCTAATCTTTTACGCTGATCCTTCACTTTTTCATTTCAAAGCATTAACTGGTGCAGTTTTTCCTGCTCTGTTAAATGGCGTATGCAGTTAACCGAACAAACGGCCTCATCACACTGAATCTGAGTTCAATAATAAACAGTATTTTCAAGAAAATGACATAATCATTTATTTTTGCAAAAATATCAGATTTTCAATGAATATACACTAAAACGTTCACTTATTCGAAAGAACAGACACAGGCGGTCATTCTGACATTAAAATGTGAATAAGTTATCGTAATTAAATAAACATAAATGAAAAGAAAGTAAAAACGTCATTTTAGTATAGTCTGAAAAATGCTCTATTTTTAACACGGTATATTGACACCTTGAAACCACATTTTAAAAAAAGCGATATTCGTGTTCTTCGTTGAATTCTGCGCCGTAAAAAGCATATCTCACTTTTCTCTGGTCGTTTTTTGCCAAAAAGTGACGTTTCATTCACTGTTCAAGAGTGTAAAGATATGGTTTTGGAAAAAAACGAAAATGACTAAAATCTGAGATTTTCTTATAATTTTTTAATTAATCTTTTTTCGATAAGCCATCTTAGCACTCATATTTCTTAAAATCATTCTGAAATTTTTTTTGTAGTTCTCGATTCGCGCTACAAAAAAGGCAAAAATGTTTTACACAAAAAAATTACAGAGATACAGTCGACTCTCCCAATAACGAACCCCTGGGGACCGGCTCTAGGTGTTCGTTATTGAGAGATTTCGTTATTGAGAAGGTCGTTATAAGTACTTTATCGAAAATCCAACCAAACCAAACCAAAAAAGTGTTCGTTATTCAGGGGTTCATTATTGGGAGAGTCGACTGTACAACCAAAAACTTTAGTTATTGTTTTGACTAGTTAGAGTGACGCAAATGCTTGTCCACTTGTCAAAATGACCTCACAATTGTTCAGACTCACATGCGGCGCTAGTGGAGAATCGCTTCTTTTTTTTCTTTAAAAAATAAACAAGGGAAACCAGGGCATTTTTTTGGAAAAAAAAACAAGGGAAAAAGGCAAAAAGGCACGTCAAGCTTCTAGCCAGAAATGAAAATTTTTCAAGCAAATTGACAACAGCATTCATGGAAAAGACATAAAGTAATAAAGGTTTTTGCAATGATGTTTCCAGAAAATTTTTAATACTGTCAAGCAAAAAGCCGATGGCTCGAAGAAATATAAATATTTTCCACGTTTCAAGCTCAAGTCTATTTTAGTATACGAAAGTGAATTGAAATTTACTTGGAGCCTCTGGAAGTAAAAGATGTAGACCAGAAGGATTCGGCATGCTATTTATTCTTTCAAATCTTTTTGGTTGCTGTAAACTACTGGAATCCTGTGAATTAGAAGGATTCGGTAAGCTATTCATTCTCAAAAATCTAGGTATCATGCAGTTGCACACCCATGCCTGTGCAAATAATACAAAAATAGTGGCGTTCAAAACTTTAGAAGCCATGATTCGACTAACAAAATTATATAGAGATATAATAGCAAAACTAGACTCAAAAGATAAATTAGCTGCAATTTTCAGAGTATTTTATATGCTTATGGATGCTGAATATCTATAACTAACCAAATTATTTTATTTCTTAGCTTTGCAGCGCGTTTTGCAATGATATGCACTGGCATTACACGTATTCAATTTTTTTTGTTATGCGGGGCAATAAATTGGGGGTGAACTTTGGGGTTGAACATATAAACACACTGCTGTACTTTGGACAATTTTTTAATATTCAGTGTCCTTAGTTGTTGTATGACTAGTCTACATCTATACACAGAGAATAACTGAAAAAAATCTTCGAATATTTCGTATGTTAGGCAATTTTTTAAAATCTAGGCATCCTCTGATATTATGTCAGGGCCCATTCGTCTTTTTTTTCAACTTTTATCTTGCAAAACTAGGTCAGTTTTACCAAATAAAAATTTAAATGATTACAATTTTTTCAAACGCAATTACCGAAAGCCCATCTTTTGTTTCTGTTTTCAGCTTTTTTGCTTTCTGCGCAAAGTAACCAAAGTGGCACCTTCAGATGGTATTTGCCACTTTTTTGAAAATTTGCCACCTTTTTCAAAAATGAAAGGTGGCATTTTTGAAACAGTGATCCAGATTTGGTTGCAGTTCAGAATCCCCCCCCCACGGGACTGATCAGGTGGAGGAGATAACTTCATATTCGTGTTTCTCGACCCGATTTCATGAGAAAGCCGGCTGTTTTTTTGATTCTGAGAAAAAAATTTTTTCGAACCACAGGGGGTACCATGGTTTTTTAGTCAAAATTTGAAAAATTAAAATTGGCGCCTTTTGAATTTAAAGGGAATAAGGGCTGTATTGGGAGGGGAAGGGATAAAAGGGGCCACTTTTATGGCAGAACATTATAAATTTGAATATCTATATTCTTCGACTGCCTCACCATGTTTTTCAACTGGGTCGTGGTAAAAAAAGACTCTATATGCATTTTATGGTCAAGAGTACTTCTCGGAATCATGTCTAAGGTAAGTGTGTGCGCGCATCTCTAACTCTCAAGCCCCCTGCGCCCCCTTCGGGGCGCAGGGGGCTTGGGGCTTGGAGTTGAGATGCGCACACCCACATACCTTAGACGCAAATCACTCGAAAGTGACTCTGGATGCATGAAAAAGCATGCATACCAGAATTATTTATGCGGTAGGCCCCAGTATTCAAAACTATGTTCAACATCTTCTTGTTAGTGGGCCCTGTGTGATCAGTGGCCCCTTTATTCCTTTCCCCTCCCAATACAGCCCTTATTCCCTTTTAAATTCAAAAGGCGCCAATTTAAATTTTTCAAATTTTGACTAAAAAACCATGATACCCCCTGTGGATCGAAAAAAAATTGTTTTTCTCAAATCGAAAAAACAGCCGGCTTTCTCATGAAATCGGGGTCGAGAAACACGAATATGAGGTTATCTTCTCGATCTGACCACTCCCCGTGGGGGGGGGGATTCTGAACTCAAGCCCCAGATTTTTCAAAATGTATGATTTGGTTTTGTCTAATTACGAATTGTTGAAAAGGCTTTTGATGTTGAAAAGTGTGTATTTGGTCAATAAAAAGATGCTTGCGATTAGTTATTACAAGGTGGATTGGGGCCTTACAGGCGCCTGGTAGAAACGTCAAATTGTTGTGACTCCAAAAACAATTCGTCCTTTCCGCTATCGGGATCTCAGCGATGTATGCCTTGAAAACCTACTGGCAACCTACCTCTCTAACCTGACGACTCATCAACGCCACCTGCCCAGCTAGCCACCTTAATTGACCACCCACCTACCTATCCGGCCACCTAACTATCCTGTAAGATCATACCGTATTTTTCTATTAACGCACGGGTTCATTATTTTTCGACCCCCGGAAAATCTCGAAATTGTCAATCAAAATGGCCTTACTGTAAAATCCTAGTCAAAATAGGAGGGGGTTCATTATCATTAGAGAGGGGTTTCTTAATTATTAATCATCATAATTAATCAAAGAAAATACAGTATACTATAAATGGCCACCACACACAAAGAAATTAAAAATTGAATGATAAGTTTCAATTTCTATTTGAGACAAAAAACGTTTTAATTTACTGAAAATCAGTGTTTTATGCAATCCTGATTTTCTGGATCCTATCTCTGGATCCTAACTTCGGCCAAAATCATCATTTTTGTGGTTTTTTTTCACATGATAGCCAAGATTCTGCGCTACATCGTTACAGAGCTTTTGTTACGGTTTTGCTTGTAAGTACTGGAAAATCAAAAGAAAACAAGTCCGAATTGGTCCTCCATGTTGTTTTTTCGTCATTTTGCCTTTGTTTCCATTTTTATCTTTCGTCATTTTGTTGTTGTTCCAAAAAAGGTTCAATTTAGCCGTTTGTGGGCTGTGATAAATTCAAACTGATTTGGTATATAATGAACAAAAATTAAAATTCAATATCATTGGAATAAATAGAGCCTATGAAAAACTGGGTCATTTGAAACCGGTAACCACAGGATGCGCAAATTTTCGCCGGGATTTTTTTTTTTCTCTTTTTTTAATTGGTCGTGCCTCGGTCGTGCCTTTTTTATTTAAAAAAGACGTTTCGGGCAACTGGATGACACCTCATTCGCTATTTATTATTCATGTTTTCGGGCTTTGATTGCGTGCTAAACTTTTGCTTGATTTGAAACCGAGACATTATTTTATTTGGGGTGTATGAAAGACCAAGTTCACCGAAGGCAACTAGCCGATCTCAAAAATACTGAAGCAATAACTGTTTTAGCCTTTTTCTTAAAATTTTTTAGTAGCTGTACAGCGAGCAATCATCAGTTACGGTCGGCGAGTCCAACTACACATTAATATCCAAGGAGAAAGCGTTGATCAAGAGTTTAGCAATATTAAACGAAATTTGTTCTTTTTCATAGTTAAAATTTGTCGTTGTTTTTTGCTGCTGTTTTTTTCAACACTATCATGCATGTTAGATGTCATTAGATTGCCCGGAACATCCTCTTTTAAATAAAAAAAAAGAAGATTTGCCGAGACTAGATCAATTTAAAAAGAAATGAGCAAAAGAAATCCTGGCAAAATTTGAGCGACCCTGTATTTAAAAAAATATATACCATATCAAGGTTGCTGGATGGAAAGCTTTTCGGCAAATTTTCTATTCAGAAAGAAAATCACCCGAAAGGCGAGATTAGGCCTGGGTACCAGCACCTGCCACCGAAAAATTGAGGCTTCGGAGAAGCCTTAACGACTACTCGAAACACGAACTATTTATTTGTACCAGTATCATTATTTTTTACTTTGTTTTTTCGAATTTTGTGTTCTTCCCTCTCAACTAGTTTTGCATAAGAAAAAGTTTTCTGACTGTCCGATGTTCTCATCCTGGACCAGTTTTTCTTGCTGACTCCAAATCTAGCATAAGAATTTCAAAAAACGTGAACCAGAGTAAAATGACTGCTCGAAGTTAGAAAATCGTTCGAATTTTTAATGATTGAGCATACGTAACACTCTGAAATCCGGACAACCACTCATACCCTGAATCCATACAGCAAATTACAGCATAGTCGATTATGAAACTGCTTGTAAAATTCGATTTTGTAAAATTTAATGTGAATCGTTGATTAGAAAACTGGTTTGTAAAATTTTCAAGTCATCGTCAAATTTCAATTTCCTCTCGAGACAACAAACATTTGAATTGGGGCGGAAATCGACGTTTGAATTATTTTTGTATCAAGAGAGTTTAGAATTAGACGATGACTTATTACCCCTACCGAAATTAAACTTTTTTTCCATATATCGTTTGTTATAAAATCGCACAAAACAGCACCTTACAGTACAAAATATTTGAAAAAAAGCTAGACGACGAAAATTTTCAACTGGATTCTTTAAAATTTTATTGGTAAAAAAACATTCGTTAAAGGCCAAAACACACAATAAGAAATATACATTTTGAAAGGAATAAAAAAAGAAAGTTTTTTTATAGCACCCGAAATACGATTTCCGGTTATGGAGTATATTTGCAATTGCTGTTACACACATCTTAATGAAATATGCTGTTTATCGCGTATTACCTGAAATAAACGTTTTTATTAAGAAAATTATACAGCTAAAAGCATTTTTCGAGATTTTGGTAACATTTTGTTACAGTCAAGTCTTGGAAAGTGTACACCCCAAGGACCGACTTGAAAGGAGTGGGAAAAGCGACTAAATTTGAAAATTCGGCCTCAGTGGCGCAGTTGGTAAGCGTTTGCGTTCTTTGACCGGGATCGTGCGCAACTTCGATTCCACGTGGTGACACACTATTTATTTTGGATTGTTTGACCAATTTATCAGGGGTATTCAACTTTATTTTAGCGACAGATTATGAATCAGCGACCCCAATTACCAATAAACATTTGTCGAACAAGCAAAAATAATAGTGTGTCACACCACAGTGATGTAAAAGCACCGTGCGGGCACCGGTGCCGGTGCTGGTGCCAAATTTTGACGAAAAAGCACCGGCACCGGTGCCGGTGCCGATTTTTTTTGCTGGCACCGCTGCCGATTTTGAACTAAAATTTAATTTTTTTTTGATTTCAGTAAAAATACGAAATGCTGATGTCATTTTATGTATATAAGCTCAGTGAAAACAATTTTTTTTAAAACAAATTAAACAATCGATTAAAGAGAATGAGTATTAAAGGGGCATGCTCGTCGCCGATGAAATATTTTGAAAGGCGGGTACCAGCGAAATTCAAACGAGAATTTTTTTAAAATAAATTTCAGTTGAGTACACTGCGGGAAATAAGTACCGTATTTTCTCTAATTATAGACCCGGATCTATAATTTTTCAACATTCGTACAGAACTTGAATTATTAGGAAAAAATTTGAATTCGCGGGCACCACCTCTTATTAGCGTGGGCATGCCCCTTTAAGTAAGAAGTTAGATAATGCTTTTGTTAGTGAATGTTATAGTTCAATGTTATAATTCACCAAAAATCAATTGATAATTATCAAGTTTTTTGAAAACTACACACTTTCATCAGCAGAGACTTTTGCCTCATTAATAGGTTGTCGAGTCTTCGAAATTTTCGAGGCCTCGAAACGAGGGTTCGAACCGACTCGAAAATTTTCGAGGCCTCGACTCGAACTGAAACTCGAAACTCGAATATTTTCGAGTTTTCGAGTCCAAAACTCGAAATCGAGGCCTCGACTCGACGACCCTACTCATTAATTATTTCGATAATAATCTTACGAAGATATTCTTTTCACAAAGCACGGTTAACTTCCACTGTGTACACTCATGGTGTTGTTCTTAATGGCTTGGGAGTCAAATTAGCAGGACTGTCGTCAGCCGTCCAATAGTCGAATGGCCGAAAAGTTAGGCCGAAAAACCCGTTTCAAGCATATTGGATATAGAAATGAATCGAAGCTATTAGAAATTGCACTCGTGATCTTGCAATCCAATCCCGTTCTTTCTACGTGTCATATTAAATACAATAGGGCATGAAGGACGTTCTAATTACTGTTCGTAAAGCGTCGTGTGCTCCTTAATTACATAAGAATTCATAGTTCTGTGGAAAGCTAAGCTTTCTTAAAACAAACAAACTTATTCGCGTTAAAAAAATACGGTTTTTCTTAAAAAATGTACTGAATGTGATGGGCACCGGTGCCGGTGCAAATGTTCAGCTAGGTGCCGCACCGGTGCCGGTGCCGCATTTGAGACCCGGTGCGGCACCGGTGCCGGTGCGATGCCGGTGCCAAAATTTACATTTTTACATCACTGGTCACCACGTGGAATCGAACCTACGCAAAAACACAACGCTTACCCACTACCCCCACGAGCCCGAATTTTCAAACCTAAGTGGCCCCCTCTTAAAATGTACACGGCGGAACTATCCGACCTCGTACGTGCCATCTGCCCCACTGCGGAGGGGAGTGGTCGTCTATGTCGATGCCCTTGTATATAATGTTTTTGCATGCTTATAAAAAAGAAAGCTGAATTTCCTATTTCACAGAGTTTTTCAAAAGTGTTCATATGTTTCTTATTCTGCAACCAAGGAATTGTTAAAAAGCATTCAAAAGCTTGTTAATTATGGAAAAAATGAGAATGAGAAAAAATGTGATTTCTTCGCAAAATTTGAAAATTTGAGATAAATTTGAAATTTCGACAAGAATGCGACAAAAATAATTTTTCCATCTATTATCTTTTTTTTTAAATTTCATTCACCTTGTACTTATTACCATATCTAGAAAAGAGCCACTCTAAAATAAAAACGCGAGTCGAATTTTTAGGCAACAAAAGTCATTAAAAATGATCTAAAATCAAAAAAAATCACTTTTTATTTTCAAAAATCTACAAATACACTTTTAGTTTTATTTCTGTTTCGACTTTTTTCTGATTCTGACCTTTGAGTTCACCCGTCAAGTCGAAAATTTCGACTTCAGTCGAATTTTCGACCCCTCGAGTTGAAAAAATCGGTCTTTTGGCAAGCCTTGTTACAAATCTCAGTTCAAGACCAAAATCGCAAGATACACAAAAAAATTGGCTACCGTTCAGATCATCGAGCTGATAAATCTTTAGATTACGAAAGAGTCTTTTAAATAAACTTATCGTCGACTTTTAATACATTTAGTGCGGTCAAGGATGCACAATGGCAGTAGAAAGATTAACGTATTTCACTTCATCGTGCCTAATGATGCGTTGACTACTAATCGAGTCAAGCCGTAGCAAGGACAAATACTTAACTGACTTTTTCCCGGATCACTGGCAAATCAGCTATTGACGAATATATAAATATTTTGCTGACAATGAAATTAAAAAATGACATTTGCTAAATATTTATTACAGTTTGAGTTTTGAAAAAATTCCATGTAGGATTTTTCACACCCTTGTTTTTTCTGTTGATCTCAAATTTTTAGGTACCCACTCAAACGAAAAAGTGGAATCAGTGGAGCTCAAAAAGAAAAGAAAAATGTAGATTTTAGGCTGATTCTGAAAGGTCCTCAGAGTCAGAGATGGTTGACTCTTAAAGGTGTACGGTATTCGATAAGCAGGCACAAAGCACCCAGTTTAAAGGCAAATTAATTATCGAATTAATTGGCAATAAGAAAATATTTTATAAACTGTTCACCGAAGTCCACCGCACACAGACTTTTTTACAGAAAGTATTAGGAATATTTTTTTCTGTACCTAGGTCTAAAAATTGAAAAAAAAAAATACGTTGGTTACCCGCACTGCTTGGACTCAAGGATTGTGCGTTTGCTTGTTTTTTAACCCAGTATCTTTTTTTTTTCATTCTGCTCTCAAAATGAGATGTATGTTATTGAATAAGTGATTTTCATTTACAATATTCTTGAAGTGTATACCATATTTTCTCTATTAAAGCCCTTCTCTAGTAATTACCCCATCCCTCAATGAACGCGCCCCCTCGAGATTAACTTCATGTTAATCATGGTTAATCGTACTACAATTTTTTGGAGTTACATTTGCGGCTATCTTTGAGCTTTGGTTTTTACTCTTATTCGATTAGTTTTCAGGCAGTATGTTGGGTTTTACTTGGTCGCAGTATTTCTGTAGATATGCCTCATACCTTGGGTCGAGGTGTTGTGTTGTTTGATGTAAGAACACGTACACCTTACACTTACACCGAAACCTACATTTGTCACTGTGAGAACATGATGTCATACTTCGACTCGCACCCACACTTCACCTGCTTTATTGAGAGATCTATTACTCCAACTTACTAGGCTTACGCTTTTTATCATTACTAACTCAAAGTTGTCGATTTTAGTACAGATGATAGAAATGAAAAATTATTTATTTGTGCCGACGAAAAAACTAAATCGCGGTAAACAGTTCACAATTGAATAGAGTATGATTTATTATGAAACCTTACTCTAACTCCGACTCTCGTATTGTGGAGCAAGTCATCATTAATCAGCTTCATTCCTTGTTGGGTTTTGAGTGTTGGGTTGAAATTGCATATGACAAAAATTAGACAAGCTGGTCAACGAACGAACACAAAATGGCGGACATGAAATAGTAATCATGTCATTCATGGGCTTATTTCTTACGTGTTTTTCTTCTAGCTCGCTTATGTCTACTATCGGCTTCTTTAAGTCGCTCCGACCATCTTTATTGTGCTCAAAGTTGAACGACGCGGGAAAAAAAATAAGACGACAAAATGTTATTATTTATTTTGGCACAAAAATTGTTAAAAACTGTTTTATTGAAAAAAAAGCCTCCTCTTCAAAAAGCCTTCTTCTCAATATAACGACACACCTATCCCCCCCCCTCTTAGAGGTTTCGAACAATGAACGTTCCCGGGGTGTTTAATAGAAAAAACACGGTACCGTTCCGTTTACTTTTAACATTATCCATCAAAAATAAGACACCATGTTAGAATACACAATATTACTTTTTCAAAATATTTGGGCTTTTTTGGGACTAGTCCTCTCAGTTTGAGTGACTAAGTTGAGAGGACTAGAGAGGGCTTTTCGAGTTTTTTATAAATGGCAATAAGCACTGGACACAATGATTTTTTTTACATCGGTCAAAAATTTTTCCGAAAGTTTATTTTTTTAGAAATTTCGAACTAATGTCCTTGAATGAACTGGTTTTTGAAACAAAATTAAGTTACATTTTAAATTGTTGTGATCAAAAAAACTTTGTGACTTGTTGTTTGAAGGGGTAGTTACAGCAATTTCTTTGAAAGGTCGGATTCTTGGAGGGGGGGGGGGGTGGCGGTTGTTATTCGCTTACTATCGCCGAAAAAAAATCATTGATAAAATACTTATATGACTTATCTGATTGATATTTCAAAGTTAACTATTTTCTCATTAAAAATTATTATTTTTGAAAACACTGGTTTACAATCTAAACTTACTGTTTTCACCTAAGAAACGTTTCCAAAGAGCTCTGTATACTTTGATTTGTCTTTCTTTGTCCAATTTTGTATGTCTTGAAATTAAACATTATTTGTATTTTCTCTAATAAGGCTGACTATTTGCATTCTTGATTAAGTGGAAGCGGAACGGACGGTCCCGAAGTCCCGTCCCGCCGAAGAAATTTTTTGCCAAAGCCGTCCCGGTGGTCCGAACTTTCAGAGTAAAAGTCCCGTCCCGGTCCGAAAATCGAAAAAATTTCGGGCTTTTTTAATTATTTCATTGTCAAGAAATTTACACATTTTAGCTTTTTC
>SADC01000793.1:0-49040 GCA_004194705.1 Ditylenchus dipsaci | reverse complement strand
AAGGATGTCGATCCGTGAGTCTGATTTTTAGCGGAACTGCTCATCGCCTTGAAAACACTTTTCTTTCTAGTGCTCGTGTGTCCAAAGCATGAACCATCAGTCAATGGTGAAGACGCAAGATTATCTGCATAAGACAATGGTATCTCGGTGAGATGAGTCGTTCCATGGCTGAAAGTGCTTGCAGAAAGAAGCCTCCTTTTTCTCTACAACCGTTTCCCATCTGGTCACAATCGAATCAACAAGCACATGCCGCCGCACCTTAACCACTCTCATCGTGTATCGAACTTCTGCTGGGGACCACTGGCATCTGATCTATCCTCCATTTGACGTGAATTTTATTTGCTTTCAGCCACTATCGTATCGTCGACAAGGATGTGATGGGTTCCCAAGTCGCCTTCTCAATTCAGTGCACCTCGTCGTCAGCCATCATCTGAATGAGTTCGTGTGGATATTCTTCTGGGAGCCATACTTTCCAGCCTGAAAGCTTTGGTCTCCTATACTTGACGTTATGTGATTGGTGAGCAAGGAAGGCGCGACAGACATCTTTCTTGGTGGCGAACGAAGAATGAATACTGAATCGGGCTGACATCTTGCCGACTCCAAGTGAGCTTGCACCAAGAAAAAGAAAAATCCGGCTATTTCCTTGTAAACAGCAACAAAACATTCTTCTATTGTTTCGTAAATTAATGTTTGCCAATAAACCAGGGCGCGTAAATCAAAGTCGTGGAGAGAAAATACTTTTGGTATCTTGTCGTGAAAATACCATTTTATCAACAATTCAACTATATCAATTAATTTGATTCTGCAGTTAGCAATACTAAACAATTCTTACAGTTTACCACTTGCAGAGTTTAACTAATGTGAGAAAATTTAAATAAGCGAAACCTATAAGAAGTAGCTTGCTTATCCCGAATAGTTCTAAAAGATTGCTATTTAAAAAAAGGAAAACAAACGTGTCCTTTAACCTCACCGCTTTTTGCTAGACTTCCGGCCTTATTTATTAAAGCAGGATGCAAAAACATCCCATCAAAGTCAAGATGAGGGACAGCAGCTAAAAGCAGAGGCGGAAGATGAGTCGTAAATGATACAGGACCAACGAAAAACCTTGCATTGTGACACCCACCCAAAAACAGACTACATGGCGGCACCGACAAAAAATCAGCAACACCCCCTTTCAAAAAAGGACACACATTGAAGGTAGTGGAGGAGATGGGGAGTCACCAATTGGTATTTTTGAGGGAGGACACTCAAAAGGTGATGGTGTAAGAAAAATACCTCCAATCATCTGTTTACCTTTCACAACACACCCTCTTTTGTAGGGTTCAACTTTTGTAGGTTTCAACTAGCCGAATCAAAATAGTTGTAAAAAGTTAAACAGAAAAGGTGGCAGAAAAAAGAAGCCACGCCTAACGACCCAACTGAGGCTTCCGATCCAACGTACTTCCTCTGGATCTGGCCTATCTAATTATACCTCTATCGATCCAACTGATGCCGAAACTTCTTATCTTCAGCAAAAATAAGTTTACAATTAATTTATTTGGCTTATGCTACAGTTAATCCACATTTAAGTATCTACAGGGGTCCCAAGTGTTTTGAATCTTCATTTCGGATTTCACTTCATCTTCATTCGAAAACGAAATGAAAAACGAAAACGAAATCCATGCGAAAATGAAAACGAAAACGAAATCGTTTCAAAATGAAATGAAAACGAAAACGAAATCGATTTCAAAACGAAATGAAAACGAAAAACGAAATTTCGTTTTCATTTCGTTTTGAGACCCCATTTCGTTTTCGTTTTTCATTTCATTCGAAATTTCGCTTTGATTTCATTTCGCATTGATTTCGTGTTCGTTTATGAAAAACACTGGAAGGAGTTTAGAGGCGCCCTTTCATTTTGCGCCCTTTCAATTTGCGCCAATTCAATTTGCGCCAATTCAATTTGCGCCACTTCAATTTGCGCCCTTTTCGATTGCGCCCCTTCAATTTGCGCCCTTTTCGATTTGCGCCCCTTCAATTTGCGCCCATTTCCAAAATTTTCGGCCCATTTAGATTGCGCCCATTTCAATCATGAATTCTGGTCTCATTGGAGCACATTTAGAAAAGTATCATGCGTCATTGATGTGTTTGTCATTTGGTGTTACAATGTTATTATGTGTCGGTTGTTCGTAAAAAAACAAACAAACTGCTGTTATGTGATGATTGGATTTGTGGTTGATTGTTGGCGTGTTGAATTTAATTTAAAAGTTTGCAATTTAGTGGAGTTATCTCTTAATTTTTGTATCTCTTTTAGGTCTTTTTTGAGCGTGTTTCTATTATGATTATTCCATGTTGTTGTAAAATATAAGGAATAAGTAATAGAAAATCCTCTTTTACTTTGTTTATTATCTAAAAGGGTCGAAAGACCGACTATGATGCATTAGTCCATTACTTATCAAGCGTAGAAATTGATATTTCAACGTGAAAACGAAAACACATGTGGACGTATCAGTTACATGAGAACCTATTGGAATAACAGGCGCAATCTAAATGGGCGCAATTTGAAATGGGCGCAATCTAAATGGGCCGCAATTTGAAATGGGCGCAATCTAAATGGGCGCAATTTGAAAAGGGCGCAAATTTGAAGTGGCGCAATTTGAAGGGGCGCAAAATGAATGGCGCAAATTAAAAGGGCGCAAATTGAATGGGCGCAAATCGAAAATTGGCGCATCTACTCCTTCCCCGAGCGATAGCGCCATTTCAATTGCGCCAATTTAGATGTGCGCCAATGCGAATTGCGCTAATGCAAATTGCGCCAAAATTAAATTGCGTCATTGTAAAGTGCGCCAATTACAACACTGCAAATTTCTGGTCATTTTACTGAAATTGATCACTGAAGGACATGAAAACAGTCAGCCCTAATATTAGAAGAAAACAAATTCGTTGAGATCAGATTAGAAAAGTATATGCCTGACTTTGATTAGAGTATATAGTGGCGCGATTTGATTATGGCGCAAATTGCAGTGGCGCAAACCTGATTTCGGCGCAATTCGCAATGGCGCAATCTGCATTGCGCAATTTTGATTGTGGTGCACTATAAATCGGCGCAATTAGAAATGGCGCTATCGCTGCTGCCCGAGCAAACACTTTGCGTATTTTTGTATGTCCCTCGCCAATTTAAAAACGCGATATTGCCATTTCATCGACGGCAATGGTCCTTTAAAGATGTTTTGTAGACGAAAATTTCGCAAGATTCTGTTGTCACTTTTCAACTGGTGATTCTTTTTTTATTCTTTCGTCGTCAAAGTTTTCTTCTTTAGGATAACACTTTGTCAGGGATAGTTAGAGAAGAGCCTCAAATCAAGTACTTGTTGAGGATGGCAAACAGATAGGTGCAAATAATATGGTTGCTGTGTTCGTGAAATTATAAAACTTTTCTCTCTGACACTTTTCTTGTTGTTTAGGTACGCAGACAGATCTGATATCGGTGGTGCAGCCCAATTGTGTCGTCAATATAAACATTGCCAGTTTGGTGTCGGATGAAGCTGCAGCACGATTTACGGATATGTGTCAGTCCTTGTAATGAATATGCTGAAGCGAAGAGGACCAACTCTACTTTGTCAAAACCAGGAGTTCAGCGCAACAATGCCTCTGTCAACACTACCATCGGAAGTCTGCAAATAAGCAAACGGAAGTTGTGCCAAGCGTGCAGCCAGAATTGAAACAGAAGAAGCCGAAAGTGAGAAAGCCACTGAAGTGGTCTAACTGAATGTCTCTGTCAAACGTAGTATTCCGAAAAATCGCAAAACTACTAGCTACAGACTCAGAGGAAATGAAACGCCGGTTAAGCAATCGAAGCCGGATGGTGAAGAGAAGGATTTTTCAGATTAAAACCATTGAATTACAGTCCAGTGTGGTGTTAGATTGATTATTTTCTGTTGTTGTTATTGTAATTTCGCTCCATTGTTTGTTCCCGTAATTGTTCTGTGTTCTGGATAAATTGTTTCTGTTTGATGACAGAATCTTTCTACATTGAGTCGGGAACACGTTCGAGCCCGTCCTAACATACGCTGGCCTAACCCTGTGCCTAAGTGATGACGAAAAAAGCGATAACACTCTCGTCATATACCACTTCTAATCTCCCTCCTTAATAATTGTTGGAAAGTCTCTCGGATTATCGATCTTCGACGAAAAGGTTGACAACACGTTTTGAGAAGCCAAATTAGCACACTCCACATTGCAAATGGACAAAACGGAAAAGTGCCCGCGTTTGGGGAAAAAGTGCCAGCATTTTTTCGTTCTAGTCAAAAAAGGCGAAAAAGTGCACGCTTTTTGTGAAAATGTGCCCGCGCTTTGTGAAAATGTGCCCGCTTTTTTGCGAAACCCCTTATATAACAAGGACTGAGTCTGCATATTTTAGCAACCCTATGATATACCATCCATTGACTGCAAAATAATGCAGTTTCAGCTTCAAGAATAACGCTCATACAAAGCATAATGAATATAACAGGTTAATCCAGAAGCGTCTTTTTTCACAATAAAGCGCGGACAGTTTTTCACAAAAAAAGATGGCACTTATTTAAAAAGCGGGCACTTTTTCGAAAAAAAACGGGCACATTTTCGAAAAAAACGGTCACTTTTTCAAAAAAAGCGGGCACATTTCACAAAACGCGGGCGCATTTTCACAAAAGCGTCACTATTTCGCCTTTTTGACTAGAACGAAAAAAACGTGGGCACTTTTCGGCTGTACCCGAAATTTAAGCGGCGATTTGCTAAGTGGTCGATTTGCTAAGCGGTCGTTTTGCTAAGAAAAAATTAAGCGCGAATTTGCTAAGAATTCACAATTTAAGCGCCAATTTGCTAAATGGTCGTTTTGCTAAGAATTTTTTAGCTAAGTAGTTGTTTTGATAAAGATCTTGTTTGTTAAGCTACATCTTCTTCAGTTCGGCTTAATTTCGGGGTACAGACCTTAAAACCCAAACGATTCAATCCAAAATCATGTTCTAAAAAACGGTTTTAACTGAATCGGGGTATCCTACTCTGGACTGATTGCACCCAGAGGGATTCGAACCAGTAACCTTGGTGATGAGTACCGTATATTCTTTATTAGAAGGCCCGGGCCTTCTATTTTTCAACCCTAAAAAAGTCGGAAAAAAAATATTCGATTTGAGATTTTTGCGTGCTTAACCAAAATTTTAAAAGTGGAATCAGGTAAGCTCGTGTTAACTAAGAAAACGCGAAAAACAGATTTGCGAATTTCTTTTTCTAGGCTGATATATAGGTCTCAAGAGGGGCCTTCTATTAGAGAGGGGCCTTCTATTAGAGAGGGGCCTTCTAATCGAGAATATACGGTATATGACCTCTTCGCCAAGTAAACACTCAAAATTACGATAAAAAAGGTATGCACCCAGGTGGATGCGAACCAGCATCCTCGGCGGTGGCTATCCAAGTGGTCGTCCACTTAAATCAAAAATTTTTTTTTTACGTTTTCGGTTTCCAAAACAATTTTCTGCACTAATTCGAGCATGCTGAAGATGGTTGACAGTGGTAAAATCACGTTTTATCGATAAATTTAGAGTTATTGCTAACGATTGATTTATCAAAATCAAGAATTCACGATAACTCAAAAATTTCTTGATAAAACGTGATTTTACCACTGTGAAACCATTTCAGGGTGCTCGAATTAGTGCAGAAAAATTGATTTGGAAACCGAAAACGTAAAAAAAAAATTTTTGATCCAAGTGGACGACCACTTGGATAGCCACCGCCGAGGATGCTGGTTCGCATCCACCTGGGTGCATACCTTTTTATCGTAATTTCAGATATAAAAAGACTAACGTTTGACCTTTCAGGTTATTTGGGTGAATATACCCCTACTCTTGAGTTGCCTGGATAACAACCTGTCCAGGTGGTACTCAACCCTAGATTTGGGATCGGGTAGGTGAAATCGCACTTTTGGTCTCATCAAGTCCAATTATTCACAAATTTTTTTGGTTGGAAAAATAATTTTTTTTATACAAATGAACTTTTTCATTTTTAAGACATCCAGGTGGACATCCACCCGGTCAGGTGATACCTACACCAGGTATTAAAGTGGGGTGTGTAAAATCGCAACTTTGGGCTTGACAAACCAATTCCCCACACAATTTTAAGTTAGAAAAAAATGGCCTATTTTTTATTTTAAGAAATTTTAATCTTTAAGGTTTGGGTTTGGTTTGGGTATTTAGGGTGGTTTTAGGGTACTTGAGGTGGTTTAGAATGGTTTGTGGTAGTTTGGACACAATCTGAAAATATCAATTCACCTAGATCCCATATTCAAATCAGTAAAAACAAAAAAAAATTGGCCGAAAAATGACCGTCGGAAAAATCTCTAATCCCCTACCAGAACATTGAGAAAAAGGAAAAGTACAAAAAGGCAGAAAAGTTCTTAACAAATCGGGATTTAAGAAAAGAATGCCTTAGCAAATATATTCTTAGCAAATGGGCGCCTTAACAAAAAATTCTTAGCAATTTGTCGCTTAGCAAAAAAAATTCTTGGCAAAACGACCGCTTAGCAAATCGACCACTTAGCAAAATGCCGCTTAAATTTCGGGGTACAGCCCACTTTTCCACATAACGCTGGCACTTTTACATATTGTCAATTGCAAATGATAGAAGGTAAAAAAATAATAAGGGAAAAATAAATAAGATAATGGATGAGAGCCTGTATTAACCAAATAGTGGTACCGAGGCAGTAGTAACGACGTAGTGCTACTTAGCTGATATTGCTAAGCTAGTGGTCCACCTCCAAACCCCAGAGTAGAGTGGCTCGGAATCAGTGTTTTCAAAAGTCAAGTTCAAGGTCAAGGTAAAACTTGACTTTAAAACTTCAAATTCGTTTTCTCGATTTTCGTATTGAAAATGGGTCTGAATTTTTTTCCAATCCCCTAAAGTCAAGTTTTTGCGCTGAATAAAACGTACTTTTCAGAATAACGATATAATTTTTGAACGATGAGATATAGCCTAAATTCAAGATGAAATCACCTTGATTTTAGCGAAAGTCAAGGTAAACTCAAGGTAAACCCAAACTAAAATTTAATGTGTTTAATTGACAAAACCTCGATAATATATGCAATTTTGCGTATCAACTAAAATATTTAATTTAATTTTTCAACCGGGAATCAATCAACCGGTTGATGGTTGATGTGGCGGTTGATTACCAAAAAATACTAATCAACCGGTTGATCAACCAATGACCATTCAACCGGTGGATGGTTGATGTGGCGGTTGATTACCAAAAAATACTAATCAACCGGTTGATCAACCAATGACCATTCAACCGGTGGATGGTTGATGTGGCGGTTGATTACCAAAAATACTAATCAACCGGTTGATCAACCAATGACCATTCAACCGGTGGATGGTTGATGTGGCGGTTGATTACCAAAAAATACTAATCAACCGGTTGATCAACCAATGACCATTCAACCGGTGGATGGTTGATGTGGCGGTTGATTACCAAAAAATACTAATCAACCGGTTGATCAACCAATGACCATTCAACCGGTGGATGGTTGATGTGGCGGTTGATTACCAAAAAATACTAATCAACCGGTTGATCAACCAATGACCATTCAACCGGTGGATGGTTGATGTGGCGGTTGATTACCAAAAATACTAATCAACCGGTTGATGGTTGATGTGGCGGTTGATTACCGGTGGATACTAATCAACCGGTTGATTACCAATGACTATTCAACCGGTGGATGGTTGATGTGGCGGTTGATTACCAAAAAATACTAATCAACCGGTTGATCAACCAATGACCATTCAACGGTGGATGGTTGATGTGGCGGTTGATTACCAAAAAATACTAATCAACCGGTTGATCAACCAATGACCATTCAACCGGTGGATGGTTGATGTGGCGGTTGATTACCAAAAATACTAATCAACCGGTTGATCAACCAATGACCATTCAACCGGTTGATGGTTGATGTGGCGGTTGATTACCAAAAAATACTAATCAACCGGTTGATCAACCAATGACCATTCAACCGGTGGATGGTTGATGTGGCGGTTGATTACCAAAAAATACTAATCAACCGGTTGATCAACCAATGACCATTCAACCGGTGGATGGTTGATGTGGCGGTTGATTACCAAAAAATACTAATCAACCGGTTGATCAACCAATGACCATTCAACCGGTGGATGGTTGATGTGGCGGTTGATTACCAAAAAATACTAATCAACCGGTTGATCAACCAATGACCATTCAACCGGTGGATGGTTGATGTGGCGGTTGATTACCAAAAAATACTAATCAACCGGTTGATCAACCAATGACCATTCAACCGGTGGATGGTTGATGTGGCGGTTGATTACCAAAAAATACTAATCAACCGGTTGATCAACCAATGACCATTCAACCGGTGGATGGTTGATGTGGCGGTTGATTACCAAAAATACTAATCAACCGGTTGATGGTTGATGTGGCGGTTGATTACCAAAAAATACTAATCAACCGGTTGATCAACCAATGACCATTCAACCGGTGGATGGTTGATGTGCGGTTGATTACCAAAAATATAATCAACCGGTTGATGGTTGATGTGGCGGTTGATTACCAAAAATACTAATCAACCGTTGATCAACCAATGACCATTCAACCGGTGGATGGTTGATGTGGCGGTTGATTACCAAAAAATACTAATCAACCGGTTGATCAACCAATGACCATTCAACCGGTGGATGGTTGATGTGGCGGTTGATACTAAAAAATACTAATCAACCGGTTGATCAACCAATGACCATTCAACCGGTGGATGGTTGATGTGGCGGTTGATTACCAAAAAATACTAATCAACCGGTTGATCAACCAATGACCATTCAACCGGTGGATGGTTGATGTGGCGGTTGATTACCAAAAATACTAATCAACCGGTTGATCAACCAATGACCATTCAACCGGTGGATGGTTGATGTGGCGGTTGATTACCAAAAAATACTAATCAACCGGTTGATCAACCAATGACCATTCAACCGGTGGATGGTTGATGTGGCGGTTGATTACCAAAAAATACTAATCAACCGGTTGATCAACCAATGACCATTCAACCGGTGGATGGTTGATGTGGCGGTTGATTACCAAAAAATCCTAATCAACCGGTTGATCAACCAATGACCATTCAACCGGTGGATGGTTGATGTGGCGGTTGATTACCAAAAAATCCTAATCAACCGGTTGATCAACCAATGACCATTCAACCGGTGGATGGTTGATGTGGCGGTTGATTACCAAAAAATCCTAATCAACCGGTTGATCAACCAATGACCATTCAACCGGTGGATGGTTGATGTGGCGGTTGATTACCAAAAAATCCTAATCAACCGGTTGATCAACCAATGACCATTCAACCGGTGGATGGTTGATGTGGCGGTTGATTACCAAAAAATCCTAATCAACCGGTTGATCAACCAATGACCATTCAACCGGTGGATGGTTGATGTGGCGGTTGATTACCAAAAAATACTAATCAACCGGTTGATCAACCAATGACCATTCAACCGGTGGATGGTTGATGTGGCGGTTGATTACCAAAAATCCTAATCAACCGGTTGATCAACCATGACCATGATCAACCAATGACCACCATTTTACCATATTACCCTTTCCCATCAAAAAAAAGGTACTTGCTTATACCTGCATGTTTACAGACCTTCTGGCTTATACCTCTTTAAAATAACGTTTCTTAAATTGTCTAGAAACCATGTCAAGTATTATTTTTGTCATAAAGAGACTATAAAAGTAATTCAAAAAGGGAGAAAGGACTGTTTGGGAGGGGAAGGGCCACTTAAATAAAAGGCCAACCAGCAAAAAAGAAGATGTTGAACATAGTTTTGAATACTGGGGCCTACCGCATAAATAAACTCTGGTATGCATGCTTTTTCATGCATCCAGAGTCACTTTCGAGTGATTTGTGTCTAAGGTATGTGGGTGTGCGCATCTAAACCCCAAGCAACCAAGCCCTTGCGCCCCCGAAGAGGTCGCAGGGGCTTGAGAGTTAGAGATGCGCGCACTCACTTACCTTAGACATGATTCCGAGAAGTACTCTTGACCATAAAATGTATATAGAGTTTCTTTTTGCCACGGCCCGAGCTGAAAACATGGTAAAACAGCCAAAAACTAGGTAGAGAGTGGTTCAAATAATTGGCTTTTTATTATTTTCTTCCCATCCCATTACAACCCAAAGTTCCATAAAAATTGCTTTTTTAGTATTTTTACAGCAAAATAATTGCTTTAAAATGGTTTTCGACTACTTCTGAAAAAGTCGATTTTTTTATGGATGCCTAAAGTATTTAAGGATGCCTAAACTTTCTATGGATGCCTAAAGTGGTTAAGAATGCCTAAACTGCAATTGAGCCCAGATAAAGTCATCTACAGATAAATTCATGTACAGGTAAGTTCATCTACAAGTTTCAAATCCCTGTGGAGGCAATCCATTTTATCAGAAAGTTCAAATCCGATAAAAAACACTTTTCAAGGACACTCATTTGGTTTCCATAGGTGGAAACCGTGTGTTAAAGCCATTTTCACAGTTTTTTTACAAACGGACCAAGCCAAACTTAGTTGCAGGGTATGCCTGATTTTGCCTACACGAATCCTGAAATCCGAGGCGGGTACCTTCGGATACCTGGATATCAAGCGATTACAGCTGACAACTGTCTCCAGAGCAGGTTCAATAGGCGCCCAAAAAAAGCTACCATTTCGATAAACAAAAGCCATGACTGAAACAAACTAAATATAGTATGGTCGCTTACTCAATACATTATTACTCAATACAATAAAACAGAGCAAAAAAAATTCATGCAACAATTTAAAACTTATAAAGCTCCATTCATACTCCGCGGGACACGGGACAATTTTTCAAACACGTTTTTTTCTCTATCTCGGCTCCCAGCCATCATTTTTCACTACTTTTAATAGATCTACAAGGCAACAGACCATGCTCTACAACAAAGGGATAACAGATTTGCTATGATCAGTATCGAAAACGGTTTTTAGGCTGTCCGCAGGTCAATGTCCCGCGGTACAAATATAGGAATTTGTCCCACGGAACATTGACCTGAGGGACAGCCTAAAAACCGTTTTCGATACTGATCATAGCAAATCTGTTATCCTATGTTGTAGAGCATGGTCTGTTGCCTTGTAGATCTATTAAAAGTAGTGAAAAATGATGGCTGGGAGCCGAGATAGAGAAAAAAACGTGTTTGAAAAATTGTCCCGTGTCCCGTGTCCCACGGAAGTATGAATGGAGCTTAAGAAAATTTGGAAATGGGACAGAAGTGTCGGAAATGGGACAGAAATGTCAAGAACTATCCGGGAAAGAAATGTCCGGGAAAGAACTGTCCAGGAAAGAAGTGTCGGGAAAGAAGTGACTGGTTCCCATACTGAGTGCATGTTTGAGTATAGCTCACTCCCTCTATAGCGTACACTCAATGTATTAGTATTAGTTGGATTTGTGTAACCCCAATCTCTAAGCAACGAACTCCCGCTATAGCGTGCTTACTCTATAATGATGTTCCTTGTGTTGACAGCTTCACATCTTCAATAATTATCAAAGCAGGTAGTACAGTATGTTAGGTCAGCGGTGTCATCACATTGAAAATCATCTGCTCACATTACAATGCATACATCATTCTTAGCTTTACTGACTTTTTTCCGATTAACTTTTAGCGTGTTTAGTAAAATCGTTGTCATTGACTGAGTCGTAACATACTGTGGTTCTTTAGCCCCCAAGAATAGACTTGAACTATACATATGTCCGGTATGCAGCTGATTACCAGTCACTCATAGGAAAACCTTAGACCACGATCAGAACATATTTTCTTACGAGAAAGAGAACATTTCAAATTTCAGCATTTACAATCAATAACATCATTATTTCTCTTGTGATACAGTAGTGCGAAAATTTTATGAACTGTACAGGCAGAAACAAAATTGCAAAAGAAGGCAACAGTCAACTCTCAATAAAATGACACCCTCGATGAATTGGAACTCGAAACGAGCCTGATCTGGATAGCCAGAAAAAAATGAACAAAAAGCCAGGCCCGATAAACAGGCAGCTTGAGGGAGGTCTGCACTTGCAAAAGAATGTGTAATTTTCAAAATACCGTTTTAGCCTAATTTTCGTACACAAAATGGTTTGATTTTTTTAGAATTAACTTGATGAGCACCATAAAAGCTGTTTTTGAAAAAATTCATCGACTGGTTGTCTGAACATTGATGAAAAGTCGAAAGATCGCTCGCGTGTTCCTTTATTAGGAAATTTTTGGGAAAAACGATGATTTCCTCTATTTCAGAAATTGTCGCGCGATGTTTTCCTTAATAAGGGAAAATTGTAGCACGACAATTTCCGGTCGACATTTTTTCTGATTAGGAAAAATTTCGTGTTTACAGATACTACAAAAATAAAAATGTCTGGTTGCCGTATGAAACGTTGCTTTTATTATCGACTTTATTATAGTATTGCTCTTCGTACCACAAAATGGAAAGCTTCGTGAATGAGGTTATCCCATTAGGTTATTTTGTAAAGTCTTACAACTTTACTCACTCTCTAGCTTAGAAATTATAGGAATACATGGAGTGAGCATTCAACATAGCACGGTTCTGCTCAAAGCTTCTAATTATCACATCTCAAACGCTTGGTTGTCTAACATGGCAAGAAACCGGGATCAGAATGTTCAGCTCTTTGAGGAGACGAAAGTTACTCTTCATCCACCTCTCCGAATGACTGTGTCTACATTAACGCTACCAACATCAATCTTCCTGATCGTAGCCAAAGAACTGTGTTGGCAGAAGTAAGACCACTTTACAATTTTCACATGAAATCCTCTTTAGCAGGCAAAATTTTCAGGTTCCTATGATGAGTACAATGATTGAGTTCGTAGAATGCTGTATCAGCTTGGTGAGAAAGTGTCTTCTTTGGTGGTTGTGGTTGCAGGCGGACATATGGAAGTAGGGAAAGAAGCATTTGTGCCATTTTGGTCACCTATCCTTAATCGCAAGTTATCGTGGGGACGATTTTGGTAGAGACTATCTCGGTATCAATTTATCTTGCTGTTGTTAATTAAAGGTGTATTTTGCATATTTCAAGTGTGAGATTAGCAACGCAACGATTCATTATGCTATCAGTTTGTCTACAGAGGTCAATCCATTCCTGTCGCTATAATTTTATTGCATTATGCTGGCTGGCTCAATAAGTTCTCTTCATCAACTGAAGATATTCTACATCTGTTAAGACTCATTCAAATGGTAGGCTTGTAATTAGACTTATAAGATGACATCGATATTGCAAGTTTTTAGCAAAACAAAACAGATGCTTTTTAGTAATCACTTGCTCCGATGGCTTCAGCAGATCCGCAGTGCTTCTTGCTGTTCATGAATGTGTGAAAGACCTGAGGACTGGAAAGTTCCCGATGTAAGTTTTAGTACATTTCTTGACCAGATAGTTAATTGATCAATTGTTTGATGTCAGGTTATCAGCATAACAAGGAATATTAGGGATCAGAGGAATGGATCTTTCGGCAGGGCTATAGGCTTTGTCTTTGTTTACGTTTGCGCACTCTCGTATTGCCAGGTAAGCACTTCTATTAACATAGTTGGTGGTCGGTTAACCAGATCGGTCGATAAACTGAAAAGTGGTATCATTTGCCCAATAGACCAAAACCGAAAATTATGTCTAGAAAAAAAACAGAAGAAGTCAAAATTGGGTTTTATGAAATATTAGTTCATTTACACACAAATAGAGGAGCACTTTACCAGAAAATCAGCTTGGGGGACCAAGGCATATACTTTTTTCATTTTTCAATGCTAATAATTTCTTGCATAAAAATATTAAAAAGAGTAAATGTATTGTTTTTAAACACTTGTTTTGACACTGTTTTAAAAATTAAAAAATGGAAAAATAAAATGAAAAAATATATGCTTTGCCCCCCCCCCCGGGCGGGGTCAAGATTAATTTGACTGGTGGGATTATAAGTAAATTTAGCCCAAATAGACCTAAAACACGATACAGGCCAGCTAACCGATCGATTTTTTTGAAAAAAACCGAAACCGAAAATCGGCGTATAAAACGTGATTTTCTGAAACAGAGTGGTCTCAGATAACCGATCGCTAACTACCCTAATTTCTATACTTTCGCATTGTTTATTAGATCTCTTAAGGAAAAAGGATACGCTAAACAGGCTGTAGACGATTTCAAGATCGAATTTAGCATTGCAATGTCAAAGGATCTTTTGTGATACATCTACTGTAGTCAAAAAAGGTTATTGTATGTATAATATGTAAAGTGGTTTTCTGTATAAAGATAGGTAAATGGTGTTGGTGTAATATTTTATCAGCTCGATGTGTGAGAAATTTACCATTATGACTGTTTAAGAGATGGTGGTCTTGTTGGTATTAGTTGTGAACCTGTCGTTTTTTTTAAAGTTTTTTTTAACCGTTTTTTCCGTTTTTTCAAAATTTTTTAAAAGAGATGAGACATTAAATTTGATGAAGGGAAGTGTCAATTCTGATCTTTGGATCCCCCACTAAATTTTCGAGCTCTACAAGATACAGACAGATACAGAAATTTGAGATTATTATTATACGGCAAATTTTCATAAATCTCTCTGAATAACTCTCAAAATTTCGTGTACAAGGTGTCCAATAAAAACTGTAAAAGTTTTGAAAAAATTTGTCAAGGGTTCCCGCAGACTGGTCAAAATCTCAAAAAAAATTTAGGTTTCAGTCAACTAATTTTAACCAGTTATAGCTGAAAATAAATAAATGTATTAAACTAAATAAAACAGTATATCAGCACGGTCATTTGTGAATGAAAGATGTGTCGAAACCAGCGTTTTCGTATGATACATGTAGCATGATATGATATCATGAAGGTGATATCACGTATCATATCATTTTTCCGGGCTCCATGTCATATCAGTATCATATCAATGACAAATATCAGGTGACTAGGAACAACAGACGCCTATCGGCACCTCTATTTGATATTTTAAAATATATTAATTCATCTCACACTCCCCTGATTACCCTTTCTGTGTACCCCCGTCTCTCATGGCTACCCTTTTCGTGGGTACACTTTTCCTGCCTTCAAAGTTTTTGCTCACTCTTCTTTCCCGATACTTTACTGGTGGTTTGGGGATGTCCAAGTAGTTAAGTTTTCATTCTGGTAGCTTCCGCGTGGTTCAATCTCGATCCTGGCCTGGTCCTGGTCACTGCCCTGGTGGTTCTGGCCTTATACTGGGGTCCAAGCCCCATCCTGCCGATTGAGGGCTATCCACGTGGTTTGGGACATATCCTGGTGGTTCGGGCAGCATCCCGGGGTTTGGGCCACATTCTGGTGGTGCGGGCCCGATCCTGGTGTTCGAGGGGTAGGGGGGCCACCAGAAATTCTATATTTTTAGAATTTGTCGCGCGACATTTTCTAATATTTTTAGAATTTGTCGCGCGACATTTTCTAATATTTAAAAAAAAAATTGAACCCTACTATAGAATACCCCCCCCCCCAAAAAAAAATCCGACCTTTTAAAACTTAAGTAAAAAGTACCCAAATTTATGTCCCAGACCTGGAAAATGTGCGCAAACTCTTCATTAGTCACAACTTCCGTACGCTGGCCTACCCCCAACCTAAGGGCTAAGCCTAAACTTGTTGTTTGCAAGGGTAGTTACAGCATTTTTAAAAGGTCGTATTTTCGGGGGGGGGGGGTATTCTATAGTAGCGTCAAAACTCTATCAGTTAATTTGAGTCTTTGTACTAGGTTTTCAAAAAAAACTACTATAAGCAATGAAAAAATTCACGAGACTGAGATCATTTTCGGCAACAAATGTGATTTCTTCACATATAAAGACCACAAGAATAACAAACCTTCACATATCAACATTCGACTCAGTAATATCTCGCGCTGATACAAACTTTATTGACAACGGAGAATAACATGTGTAAGCTAACAGGCCCAATGAACAACTATATTACAACACTACCTTCCCCTTCTAGTTCCTCTTCATCACTTTCTTCAATATCGTCGAAATCTGGATGGAATCCTTTTGCGTACCACACGCTTTCTTGCACAGATCGTAGAAATGAGACTAATTCATCAAAGTTCGGAACTTCATTGGACTTCATTGAACTTCATTTCATTTCATATAAGGGTTGTTTTCAGTGTCAACTCATCATTCTGCGTTTTCGTTCTGCTTTGGGTCTGTTGCTCACTTGCTGCTTCGCTCTCATCAAATCGTCTAATTATCTGTGCAAAAAAAAATGCCAAATCCACCTGCTCAAGAAGATACGTGGGCCTTCCAGGTTTATAAGTTATAATCTTAATTTCTTAACGGCTGCCTGTTCTTTATTGCAGCCGATTGGTTCGCCATTTCCGGAAATGCCAGTCAAAGTGATCGGCCAGCAAACATGTACGTCGCTCTCTGGTACAAGCATGGAAAGCCAATTCATGGTCGTGCCTGGAACAACGGTGGAGTCGTCGAGTGCAGTTTCCCCTACAAGGCAGCCGAATTGACTGGAGCTAAGGATCTCGGTGGAAAAAATCCAGGTGCGCTTAATCTGTCCTCTCATTAGTGTGATTTAATAACTTTCTATTCAGGTGCTTCAATACAAGGGAAATCACAAATCGCTTGGCTATTGGTACAACTGGATCAAGTACTCAGAACGCTTCGACAAGTCAGATGAACGCCAGTTGCTGAAGTGTGGGGACTCGCTGTCAATTATGTGGAACAGTCGCACCGAAGGACCATTGCTTGGCTACTTGGACAACAAGACAGAAATTGCTGGATTCTCGCATGACAAGGTGGCTGAACAGATCTCTGGACTGAACCTAAACGACATGCTCATCATTGTCCGTGAACTTAAAGGAGGTTAGTTCTTTCTTGCCATTCAATTTTGATTTCATCGTGTTCGTTTTTCATAGGTCCACCTGGATGCGACTGTGCAGACTGCCCGAAGACACCTGTTGGACCGTCATCATGACTCACCACTGGGCCGACTTCCGAACTGGCGACGACTTCCCTATTGTGTGCCTTTATATCAGTTTTGTGCTACTTTGTTGCTTTAATCACTTATTTCGACTTACATATATTTTGTTGCATTTATTTTGCTCAATAAAACTATTCCCTAAATTTTCGAGTCCAGTTAAGGTATCCCAGGGACCCAGTCACTAGGTCAAAAAAGTTAAAGCACTTTCTCAAAAGCTATATTGGGGTCGTGTCGTGCCCCAATATGGTCCTCCAAGGCAAAAAGTCGATTTTGGTCAAAAAATTTTTTTCAAAAAAACGACTTTTTATATGAAAAAGTGTCGGAAAACAGCTTTTTATCGTTTTTAGCGTATTAAAAATACTTAGGAGTCATTTAACATGATTTACGAAAAATTAAAAAATGCGCCCCAAAAACCCTTAAAACCCTATCTTTTTAGGGGTTTCAGGTACCTTTTAGGATGGCTCACCTTGGTCCCCCAAAGTGAAAATTCACATTTTTGTATATTTACTACATGAAAAGCTAAAATACTTAAAAGAGCTGTCAAACCCGATTTTAGTCCACCTACGACCTAAGGAACTCCTGCTGGACATTACAACTATCATAAACTCATCTTTCCATCTGGATCGGGGGCTTCTGGTTCTTGTGCACAAATTTCGAATAGCAGACAAGTGAAGATAAATATACGCAGTAATTTAGAAGACAAAAACATCTTTTTTCAAACAACAGAACAGCAAATTTAAGGAGAAAAATTTTAGTTCAATGTTATTGGAAATAAGCTTACACAAAACAAATTAATTTAGAGTCTCAAAATAGCAATAAAATAATGATGGTTAGTAATATAAACTGGACGCACTGCTTTCAAAATTTCAAGACCTGTTGTATAGTGTGATTTGTATCACTTGTTGTCTCGCAGTGATATGTTATTGTAGTAGTATATAAGGTCAGAACGTCTGTGTTCAGGATCAGTTTGTGTCCGAATAAAGCTATTAAGAAGTCGTGTGCTCTCGTCTCTCTCTAGCTAGTCCGAGGATACAACTAGACCTATTGAGGTAAAAGATACTAAGTTGGTTAAATAAAGGTGTTCAAACAAAATAGCTTTTATTCTTAAAAAAAGCTTTACTTACGCATTCGGTGGCTTATATTCCTGATAAAGCTGAGCATGGATTTGCACCAAAAATATATTGTCTGTCGACCTGGTGTCTATACTTTGCTGGAGAATAATTACCGAAAATTATTTATTTTACAACGTACAATTTTTTAGCTTAATCTGGTCATTCTTACTGTAAGGACTCGCCTGAAATTAACAACCAGCTTTTGTCCTAACCAGAATTAGTGTTTATAGAGAACACAATATAGACACAATTAACCAGTATTATATTTGAATTCAAACTAGCTTTGGTCTTAACCAGAATTAACTGCACCAGGAGCAGTCTTGACAAAACTGGATCATATTTATTTCTGGTTTAGTTGATGTCAAGCTGCTCTAGTTCTTCCTCCAGTAAGGTTAGTACGTGCAGTAATTGCCGTGATTTTGGAGTAACCAGTGATAGTCACGGTACAAACCAGTTTTCATACCAGCGTAGCCTATTTAGCTACGGATTCAAACCAGTCGGGCGAAAAGTTAAAAATGCTAATTTTGAATTATAATATTTTGAAAAGGAGCAAATGCATAAAAGTCAGCTCAGAATTTCTTTAACTTTTTATAGTTTCGTTTTTTGATCATCTGTTAATTTTTAGTTTTTTTAGGAAATTTGTTACGATAATCATTTTGCTATGTTCACTGAGGCTTTAACCAAGCGACTTGTCGAGCTTGTTAATCATAACAGCTTTGACTTGTTTCCAACATCTAAAACAAAAGATGCTATGAAAAAGCAAGACGAAGCCTGGGCACGTGTGCTAGACACATGAAACCAAGAAAATCCGCTCGAAAAGAAGACCTTGGCTCAAATAAAAAACAAGTGGAAGAACTGCAAATCCTCTGCTAAAGAGGCTCTTCAAGAGTTTTTAGTCAGTTTTTAGTTTTAGCATTATTTTTTAACTTGAAAAGTTTTTATTCGTGTCATGTCTAAATCTAGAGTTGTCGGTGGACATAGTTTATAAAAATATTTTTGAGGTTTTTTTAATAAACTTAGTGTGCTAGTCAAGTCGAAAAATTCAAAATTTCTAGTTAACTATTTTGGGATAAAAAGTGTCGGTCAAATCTAAACCTCTTTCTTAACTCATTATCAGACATAGTATCTAAAGAGTCGCTACGCTCCTTATAAGTTTTCTCTTTTCTTGAATTAGTAAAGTCCATGAAACGAGCCATAGCTAGTTCTTCTAAAGCAATATAAGAAAATCTAAACTATATAAAAAAAAATTATCAGAAAAATATAAAGAAGAAAAAGAAACTTGATAATAATAAAAATTTTGATAAAAAGCAAACTTTTGCTAAAGTGATTCTATTTACATTTAAACATCTGTTTGATAATTCTTTGTTTCTTTACGGCTCTTTGTAAAATTTTGGGCATAAAAAATCTTTATTTAAAAATTGAAAAAAAATTATCCGCGGATTTATCATGCCCCGACCAGGCTAAGGATAAAATCCGCGGATACGGGTATTTATCCGCGGATTTTTGATTATTACTACGGATTTTATCCACGGATATTTATCCGTATCCGCAGATAAATATCCGCGGATATTTTTATTATTACTACCGATTATCCGTATCTGCGGATTTTATCCACGGATACGGATTAATCTGCGGATATTTTGATTATTACTACGGGGGCAGGCGGCAGAACCATGCACAGAACATTCGGACTGCCCTTCAATGTTAACAAAGATGCAGCATTGCATGCAAAAGTTAACAATGAAGTTGGAAAAGAGCTTATCGAAGCTCAAGTGTTTATCATGATCCCAAAGTATGCGATTGAAATAATCCACAGAAAATCAAAAGAATTGGTGCAAAATAATCTGCCATTTGGCGGAAAAATCGTGATAATCGGCAGAGATTTTCGCCAAATTTTGCCAGTTCAAGAGCGTGCAGGACGCGCAAAATTAGTAAGCCTTTCAGTTAAGCATTCCGCTCTATGGAAGCATTTCCAAGTTTTCAGACTAAAAGAGAACAAGCATGCCTTGCAAGGCAAATCAGACCTGGCAAACGTGCCAGAACAAATTGATCCTGCCGAATGAACTCTCAAAATGGGAATCGGTGACTTAAAATGCGACGAATATAAATTCGTCGAAATTCCTCAAGATTGTATCGCGAAAAATGATTTGATGGAAGAAATATTTTTGCAAATTCATCGAAGACGGCAACTTTTTTGAAATGTCTAAAAGAGTCATTTTGACTTTTACAAATGAAAAGATTTTCTCAATAAACAAAAAAGTTCTTTAGAAGTTAGAATAAAAAGGTCATGAAATGACAACGTTCTTGAGTGTCGATCGTGTCGACAGTGATCAGCCAAAAGGATACATCGAGTATCCACCAGAATTTTAGCATTCGCTAATTGAATCGGGCTTGGTCAAATAGATCATAAAATGCCAATCACTCAAAGTGGGTTTACGGGCCGATTGGTATTGTAGTGTTCTGCTACACCGAACTTTGCTTTCTTAAACGTAGGTGCCCGATAGGGCGCCAGTTCGCCTAGTAATATAATAATATAATACCATCTGCATAGTGTCACCTGAGTACTGCCATCTGGGTAACATCACCTGTTTAGCTCAACACTAGTATCATTACCTTAGCCTTCTACCTGTATACACTTACCTAGGCATTGCCTTAGTACTAACGTCTATGTACCTCTGCCTAGGTAAAATAAACTGAGTACCATTTTCGCACCACCTGGACACCCCAGGCTTGAAACATTTTTCCTAACAGGAGTTCCTCAAAATTTTCGGTATTATCATAATTCTGGATAATTCACAATGATCTTTAATTACTTTAGGCTAAATTCAAAATTTCGGATTTTAAAGTCGATACCTATACAATAATTTTTATCATTCAATTAAAGGGTCTCCTATCTTCGCGAAAGTAAAAAAAAGTGGTCTTCATTGCGCAGTACGTAAGCGTTTGAGTTTTTGGCCGAAAATGGTGTTGCAGGTTCGATCTACGTGGTGGCATGCTATTTATTTTGGCTCGTTTGACCAGTTTTAGAGGTACAAAAAACAAAAACGCTTACTCACTGCGCCATGGAGGTCACTTTTTTCTACTCCCGCGAAGGTGGGAGCCCCTTTAAGTATTGCATTTCTCAATACAGTCAAAATTCACTTAACCACCATTTCAGTTGCCGTATGTAGTCATTAGCCATACACCCATAATGGTGGCCTATTGTATAAAACCGAGCTGTATGAAATACCATGTTTTTGTTAGTTTTGTAACCGAAGCATAATTCACCTTATTTCTTCTATTAACTCCCCGTGCTCTAATAACTGCCACCTTCTCTAATATTGCCCCATATTGAAACCATTGTGATTAATATTTTCAGACATCAAATTTCAAACAAACTGATCAACATTACAGACATATCATCTTTATTAAACTTTTTCAAGTTTTTTTTATGTTTTTTTCACTTTCAGAACGCTAGTAAAATGTTCCCGGCTGGTATAAATTGTTCCCGGCTGGTAGGAAAGGAGAAATTGTTCCCGGTTCATATGAAAAGACTACTTTTAACCTGCTCGACTGCCACTGGATTGGATACAAACCGTGATTGGATACCGCAGTTAGATAAGTTGCAGTTGGATGCATTTTTGAATTTGACAAAATTCATATAAAATTGTCATTTTCTTACTTCAATAATACCGGTAATATTACCATTGGCTAACCCTAGTTTTTAAAAATTTATCCATTTCACTAACCACGTATCTTCATCAACAGACACAAAAAAAACAGGGTTAACATTAAATTTATTCAAAGAGGTTAAGATTAGCGGAATCTTCAAATATGAGATCTGGCTCTTCCGCGCCTTCTTGTGGCACAGCTTCTTCTTCATCCTCCTGGAGCACTTCTCGGAATTCTGCAAAGTTGATGCCCATCAGCCGGCCGACTCTGGTGAGATACTTCTTCATTTGGTGCTTGTAGACGTCGTTATTTTAGCACGACTTAACGTTCGCTGACAAACCATCCGCCTAACGCTTTGCCGCAGTTGAAAAAATATATAGAAACTGTAGAAAAGTTGTTTTTATGGGTTAGGTAATTTGTTATTATGGTCTCAGACAAACTTGTGCAAATTTAAAAGTTGGATTAGTATCATCAATATCAGAGTTTCTGAATTCTTTCGAAAAATGCTCTAAAAATTGAAATGGAGAAGAAAAAAAACCATCCTAATTTTTTTATAAAGTATTTTAATAAAATATTTCAATCCAAAATTTTTGTTGAAAAATAACTTCCCATGGGGAGTTCATACAGGAAATACAGTATATATATTTCTTTTTTCGCTTTACTTTTGAATTCTGTTGGTGAAATTTCTTTTTTTTCCCCAGGTTGGACGAATATTCACAGCCGATACTTTATTTAACTGTCAAAAGTGTGTCGAAAGCTCTATATAACGGATAAATAGCTGAGAATTCCGAAAATTGTATTTGAACTAGCACTCCGGTCGATACGATATATCGTATCGTTATATCTTATCGTCGTTCTAAAATATGGCCGAAAATATCGTATCATTATATCGATCGTTGGGAACGAAAAATATCGTTTATCGTATCGTTCACACGAAAAATAACATACACCCGTTTTTCAAATTCGATTACACGAGTACCTCGATTATTTCGAAATTATTTAAAGAGGTAAGGAGATTATTTAGAACGGTTCAGGGTGGTTTGAGTGTGTTGAGGTGGTTTATGTTGGTTTTGGGGTGGACTGTAGCATTAAGGGTGGTTTCTAGTAGTTTAGGCTGATGTGTGGCGGTTGAAGGGCATTTGGAGTAGTTGATAATAAAATGTAGAAGATAAAAGATGCAGATGAAGATTGAGAAGCTAGAAAAAACAAAAAGAATATTGTCACGCAACCCGTTGTCCCGCGGGACAAAAATGGGTGTCCCGCGGCTTTGTCCCTTATCTCAATAAAAGTGACTCGCGGGACACCAGAATTGCGGTTCAATATTTGTCCCGTGACTCATGTCCCATTACTCTGTCAGGCGGGAGTATATATTTATACAAATGACGCTCTAAGTAACGGATAGAGCTCAGTCTGAGCTCAGTCTCTAGGGGTCTATTATATAGAGCGTCGACTGTATGGGGCAAAACGGGCACCTGAATAATCATGTCTTCGAGTTTTTACTTTTCAGCTCAGTCTTCATACAAGTATAACGTTTATCGACTGCTTTGACTGTTCCTCACCTGTAGCTTTAAAAGTCACAGCTAACATAAAACATTCAAACCTATTTCTGATGAAAAAACGTGAGGTAAATCCTGTTGATAGGACCAAAACTGCGTTTTCACCTACCCGAAGCCCAAAACCTAGAGTAGGTATTACCTGGTCTTTTTGATATACACTTAGATGTATTAAAAGCAAACGTCACCCAAAATAAAAACGCCCTACTTTTTCTAACCCAAAATCAGGTCTTGAATTTTTTTGAAAATAACTTCTGTGTGCATGACCTCTTGATTTTTCGCCTAAAATGTTAGTGGCTGAATTTCGGTAAAGCATGTATTTTATCCAGAAATACAGACAATATAACGCTGAAAATAAAAATAAGCATTTTAAAGTACCTGCATAGATCAAAACAAGTTGGCCTCTTTTGCTTAAATTACGCAAAATTCAAGATAACCATTAAAAATCGGGGAAATTAAATTCGGGAAAAACCTCCACTAAGAGGAGTTCTAAATGCATTGCATAAGTATTTAAAATTACTTTAGAGGTACTACTTTGACCCCTAATCAACTGTTAATACAGGACAATTCAAAAAAGAAAACTTATGAAGGATAAGAATATATTCATAAAAATATTACAGGGATTTTTTTTTATGAATCCATGTGTTTTTTTTCGAAAAAATTGCGAAAAAAGAAATTTTAGAAAGTAGCTCTCAAACGCAGAAATATTCCAAAAATGAAATTTCGAAATAGGAAAAACCCGAAAACGGAAATACTTCAAACTCGCACATTTCCAAATTGATAAAATCTAAACACAAGACAGCCAGAAAATTGTTTGAAATTTTTTTTTCTTGTAGCGGAGATTGCCGAGATGGCGAAGTGTATTTTCAAACTAGTATTACACCCTCTTTATTACATAGTGCCATCTTTTATGCGGTGGCCACAATGGAGGTGTGAAGTCGAACTGTGAAGTCTTTGACTACCCAGAGCTCGCCAATTTTGGCTCAAAATAGCGGGGTTAAAGCTTCCCACTTCCATTTTCGGGTCCTTCACACGATAAAATATAAATCTCATTCATTAGAAATCTAACGGGTGGTCAAAAAGTTCCCGATGGATTTTCAAAGCTTCATTTTTTATCATTTTTCTTATCATATTTTTAGAAGTTTAGTATTATTTTGTAGCCCTGTTCTTCCTCTTTCAAACGACATGTCACACGTTTATTTTACTCAACAAAATGACCACCATTTGCATCAATACATTTCTTTAATCGTTTTGGAAAGTTGTCAATGGCTTTTTGGATCATCTCTTGTGGAAGTTCGTCCCATTCTTTCACCAGTGAAGCTTTTAGGGCAGCAATTGACTTGTGTGGCTTGGAGCATGCTTTGGACTGCAAGTACGGCCATCCAAAGTAGTCCATCACATTCAAGTCGGGGGAGTTGGGCGCCCAGTCACCTTTGATCGCAGCATTGTCACCCCAATGAGAATCAACCGTGATGAAATCTGGAAAGTGCTCCTCAATCCAGTTCTGAGTTTCAACGGCTCGATGAGAAGAAACTGTATTAGTAGAATGATATATCAAATAAAAGAGGAGTTTCAGGGCTACAAAATGGTATCAACAGATCAGAGATATTATAAGAAAAATGAATAAAAAATAAAGCTTTGAAAATCCATCGGGAACTTTTTGACCACCCGTTATAACAAAATTTCGTTGACTTCTCACCTCGCATTAATAAAGGCATTAATTTTATCGTTTTAGTATGGCACTCATCGAGGAAATTGAACAAACAGAATGTGCCGAAGAATTCTCCTTTTCACCATCTACAAGCGAAAATCAGGAAGAACAAGCGGAGCTGTTGAAACAGAAGGGTAATGAGTGCTATAAGCAAAAGCGTTTTCACAAAGCCATTGACTTCTATTCCAAAGCATTGGCATTTCAAGTTTCTTCAGTGATATTATCAAATAGATCGCAAGCTTATCTTAATCTGCACATGTGGCTTTTGTTTCCCTTTTGAATCACTAAATGAATTTTGTTGTGTGTTTTCAGGTTTGAAAAGGCCTACACTGATTCAAATGAAGCATTTGCGCTAGACCCAGCTAACCTAAAAGCGTTATACCGTCGAGCTGTGTCGGAGAACAAGTTAGGATTGAAAGCAAAGGCTTGTTTGGATCTGGAAGATTGTGTAAAAGGTGATGCGAAGAATGTTGAAGCAAAGAGTCTTTTGGATTCACTCAAGAATTCGGTAAGGAAAATTTAACTTGCAAAAATTGGTCCATTTACTTTTCTTTTCGTTTAGTTCTTGAATAAATAACGAAACCAATTACCCGTTTAGAGCATTGATTAAACCTTGCGCCACCCAGTCTATCATTACAAAAAGACTTTAAACTAAATTTCAAAGTGTTTTACAAAACAGGGGACGAAGGCAAGAAGGGTCATATTGTCGTAAGGGTCAGAATCGCATTAGTTCTCTTGCTGTTTTTGTTCGGGTGGCGTAGGTTTAGTTTGAATGTGAGACGTATATTTGAATTTAGCCATCGATTCAAATTTTCAGGTGGACAAACCCGTGGTTGATGTGACTTGCTTTCATAAATCCGAACAAATTCAGTCAAAGAAGCCGCTTGTGAGAAAGCTTATCACAGAAGTCTGAATTATAGAATACCGCGAATCTTTTATTGACAGTACATGTCTACTGAAGAATAAAGTTTATTTAATGCGGAAAAATCTTTTTTGAATTATCCTTGACGGACAACCTTTATATAATTCATGATCTTTGTGCCACCTCTTCAATTTGTTTTGAACCCCCGGATTTACAGGGTGGTGCAATTTTTGGCGCCTTTTTTTTGTACATAACTTTGGCTAAAAACATCATTTTTGACATTTTTTTCGAAATGATATTTGCGGGATAGTTAAAAGCTTTGTAAAAACAAATTTGTCGAATCATCGATTATGGTCGGACAATTCGACAATAGGGTGTTTTAGGTAAAATCACCAAAGGAGGAACAAAGGCAATTCTCAAAAATTCCAAAAATCAAAAATTTTCTTTTTTAAACTTTTATCGTACTGAATTTGAGCTCTTTGACTCATTTACTAAAAAACTCATCTAAATATTTTTCGCGGTGTGTGGAGCTTGTCGGAGCAAGTTAGTCTCTTAAGTTTTTAAATCGAAATTTAGGATTGTCACTAAACAAATGAAATTGAGAATACTAGATGAAGCTGGAAATATGAAGGATGAAAAAGTTAAAAAAAAATTTTTGGGATTTCTGAAAATTGTCTTACTATCCGTTTTGATGATTTCACCTAAAGCACCCTCTTGTCAAATTTTCCAACAATTTTTTGATGATTCGACAAATCTATTTTTACAAAGCTTTTACCTATTCCAACTAGCATTGAAAAATGATGACAAAAAAGATGTCTTTAGCTAAAATTATGGCCGAAATAAAAGAAACCGAAAAATCGCGCCACTCTGCACTGCAGAATACTGTCGGCGACCCCCGTTTACAGCACTATTTTGCCACGAGGTCTGAAAAGTTGGTATTCGACTGTACCTAAACGGATTTATATTCATAAAATAATTTCAGCATTGCAGCAGCCCTTTACCATTTTCTTTTTTTTTTCATATACCACGCTTTATTCCATATTTTGGTTATTTTTTTTGTCAAGCTTTCCTTAATTCCATAATCTAGCTTTCAACAGATTTTTAAACTTCGCTTGTATCCTTATGGTGATGATGATGGTGGTGACCGTGGTGATGGCCTTTTTCTTGTGCTTGTGCTCTCCACTCTTAGATTTGGGGCCTTGATGGCGACATAATCCACAACTTCTTTTGCAAACTTTCTGAGTAGATTTCTTGTACTTTTTGTACTTCTGAAATAAGCTGGTGGACTATTGAACACAAACTACCGTATTTCCTCTAATTAGTCCACCGGTGGGTTCATTTTTCAATCACCCTCTAGGGGTGAATTTATTAGAGTCATTTTAAGATTTTCGTGGATTCAACAAAAATCGAAAAAGTGGAATCGGTAGAGCTCGCAGAAACTAAGAAAACGCAATAAACATCTCGGCAGAATATTTACCCTGCCCCGAGATACAGACTATCAAAGTTGAGGGGGTGAATTTATTAGAGGGGTGGGCTTATTAGAGGAAATACGGTATACTGAATAACTTGCTCGTTTTTTGCTAAAGCAATTCTTTTTGAGGTGATCACACAGTTTAGAAGTGTCTTGGCATTTGGCTGCAATAAAATATTGTCTCATTCATATAACTTCCCAAAAACACGATTTTCTCACGGTCACAATATCCTAGAGTGCGAGCACACTTTTTGTTCAATTCAGTGCACATTGCAGTGTGCTTCATTTTATCATTGTGGCACTTGTCCTTGAATGTAATGCAACCATCCATAGTGTCCCTGAAATGAGCATCGCTTGTTGGATTACCATAATTTACAGGTGGAATAGCTACCGACAACCTCCTTTATTACATAGACCAAAGGTGGATGCACATGCAATCAGCATTGTCTTATGCAATTCTTTGTCGTTGTTTTGGGCTGACTCAGACAGCTTATTTTGAAGGCTTAAAATAAATCCGAAATTATTATTACGTATGGAGGGAGAAGTGGTCGTTTAGAGCGACATACGCTTCTTAGCCGCATGAAGGCTCGTTTAATTTCCAGCATTTTCAATGGATTGTCAAGTGAGATAACTGTTTATTCATGTAATTGGTCTCCAAATAATTAAAATTTGAGGGGTTTCAGTTTGAGTAAGACTCGAAGTAAGAATCGACATAAGAAGAGCAATATTCACACAAAGGACCGTCGCCATCGATGACAATGGCAATTTCAAATCTTTGAATTGGCGAGGGGCAGCTCTTTTACTTAAAAAAATTGGAATTTTTTTTGAATTATTATTTTTCGCATTTGAAATTTTTTAAAATTTAGAACCATCCACTAGTCGATTCCAACATCGCTTGATCATGCTCGATGCTGGCCGACATCCATAAAGCTACAAACGTATTAATGTCGAAAGAGGGTCTACCTCGACTATTAAATGGAATTCAACTTTTAAACTAAATGAAAAAGTACTCCAAAAAACATTAGTGTTTAAAGGACCATTGCCATTGTTATCGACGGCAATGGTCCTTTAAAAATAAGTTTAAAAAGACCTTAAATTTGCATCCGGTTAGCCGGGTCGGGTTTTCAGACTATTTTTGGCTATTTTTCAATTTTGAGTGGATTTATGTATTTTTCCGTCCTCAATGATCTCTAAAATCGGGTAATCTGAATTCTTTCCTAATCTAATGGTACTACAACTTCATCTAGAATATTTTAAAATTTTCGAGCAGGATCTGGCTAATTGAAACTATGCATTAACCGGTCGTGAACAAACCTATTGTAAATTTGTGACATTTTCAAATTTTTGTTTAGAAATCTCAACACGCTTTTAAACCCCGACTACTCGCTAGGTTAGCTTAAAAAAGTATCATACTAGGATCATCTCCACAACCATGTTCTTTGAGCTCACAACAAATTTTGCAATGCTTTGCACACCTTTTAGCCATATCTTCAGCGCCTGAAATTTTTTTAAAGTTAGAGTTAGTTGAAGTTATTTGCTTTTGTCCGTTTTGTTTAAAAACGAAAAATTAAAAAGATAAAACTGCGTACCGTCAGGTTTTTGCATTTGAGTACTGAGCGGGATTAAGCTTTTTACACATTTTTCACATAGCACAACGCTTTTTTTAATTCTATTACGTTTTTTCGTAATTCACGTCATCAGTTGGCCTACAAATGGGACGCAACCAACTCGCCAACAAAAAAATTCGCCAACGCAGAAGACCCGCCATCGCGAAAACTCGCCAACAGCAAAATTTGCTAACAAAAAACTCGTCAACGAAAAATTCGATTGAAGGGTTCCCCAACACTGTCCTTAAATCGAGTTTTTCTTGTATTGAGCGTTTTTTTTTCGTGTATAGAGCGTCAGCTTGACTATATTCCTTTGAAAAACAACCAAACAAAAATTTTGTGTCCTTGAATCGAGCGTGTCCTTGTATCTAGCGTCCTTAAATCGAGCGTCGACTGTAGTTTGATATCATAATGATTCTAAGAGTCTTGCGAACATAGCTAGATTATCAGTTAAAACCAAAACCCATGAACCTATACAACATAAATCGCAGTATATGGCTAACTTTCTTTTACTTCAAATCTAAAATTTAAGACATTTTTTGACGATTTTTTACTTTTCGCACTTTGCACCTTTACTTGTGTTCTATTTTTTGCAAAGATGATGCAATAAATTACACTTCATTAGTAACTAGAAACGCAAGGCTACAGGATACAGTATTATTATCTTTTGAAAATTTACGAAAATATGCCATAAGAAAGGAAAAACATAATATAGCGCAAAATTACGATAATTTGCGGCGAAATTCCGTAATGCCCATAAGTAAATTAGGCTTAGGTAAGGGTAGGCCAGCGTAAGATAGGATGGGCTAAAAAATGTTCTCCAACTTTAAAAGGTAAGAGAAACATGTTTGAAAACCCCTTTGGTTATACCCGGCGGCCCCCGATGGTGCTGGCATTTCAAATGACCATCCTAAAAGCCATGACCGCCGGGCACCGTCGGGTGTCCGCCGGGTTAACCGAAGGGCTACCTCTGGCGGCAGTGCAACTATGGTCGTTATTTTTGAAATTTTGAGATCGTTTTGAAACAAAACTCTAACCTCTAAAGCAAAATGTCTAACTTTGAATTTTTGGAAATAAAAAAAATCTACCGTATTTTTTCTAAGGCTCAAATTGAATTTACCCCTTAAAAGTCTGAATTTCCCCCCTCTGATTACTGAAATTCCCTTCTAATTTTATATTTCAATTTTTACCGGCATTTTCATTGTAACTTTTTTAAAGGTTTTGCATTAGCTTGTAGCCCTAGATCTTGGCTTTCTAATAAGCTATAAAACTCTGCTGAATTATTTGAGGAACACAGGAATCAGAGAATTTTGAAAAAAAAAATCAACTTTTTTTTCAAAACCGTTAACCCCTACGTTCCTCAAATAATTCAGCAGTGTTTTATAGCTTATTAGAAAGCCAAGATCCAGGGCTACAAGCTAATGCAAAACCCTTAAAAATTTTACGATGAAAATGCCGATAAAAATTGAAATATAAAATTAGAGGGAGAAATCCAAATTTTGAGGGTGCATTTCAGTTACAGCCTTTTCTCTAATAAGGTCGCCCCTAAATTTAAAAAAGTGTTTGTGGCATTCTGTTTTGCGTGTTTGGCTTATTACATCTTTTTGAATTGGTTCCGCTGATGTACATTTTAGGGCTGTAGGAACTTTCGTAACAAGACAATTTCGTAAGAGCGAAGTTTCGTAACAGCGAAAATTCGTAAGAAAGATTTTCGTAAGAGCGAATTTTCGTAAGAAATTTTTTCATAGCAGCGAATTTTCGTAACGAATTTCTTTCGTAAGAGGAAATAATCGAAATTTTTTTCACTTTTAATCAATTTTTCTAATTCAGGATTTCATCTGATTCATTTGTTTTGGCCTTTCTGTCACTGTTTGACACTTCGAACAGTTATTTATATGACTATTAACTGTATGAGCATAAAAGTTGGTAAGCATAGGTCATATGACTGAAAATTTTGATAATTAGTTGACCCCCAGATTTTTCATCCATTAGGAGACCAGCAGAAATACCCAAAAGCATAGTGAAAAACTCCGAGCTAGAATTCATATATTATATACTACACATAGCTATTTCCCATTAGTGGCGTGTATGGTGCAGTAGGTAAGTTGGTGGGATGAATTTTTTTCACCAGTGGTTCGATTCCACCCTCTGAGTGTTTCATTTTTTTTCTTGACTATTCTTGGTCAAAACGTCACAGAAGCTATAAGAAACGTCAAAGGAGGATCAAAAAGCAAAAAAAGCAACTTAACATATCACTAATGTTACTGAAAACCGCGTTACAAAAAAGCTTGTTACGAAAATTCGCTGTTACGAAAAAGTTTCTTAGGAATTTTCGCTCTTACGAAAAAAATTTCTTACGAAAGTTCGCTTCTACGAAAATTCGCTCTTACGAAATTGTCTTGTTACGAAAGTTCCTACAGCCCATTTTAGGCTTAAGCAACGGTAGGTCAGCGTATGTTATGACGTTTTCAAACATGTTTTTCTTACCTTTTAAAGTTGGAGAACATTTTTTAGCCCATCCTATCTTACGCTGGCCTGCCCTTGCCTAAGCCTAATTTGAAAATGTAAATAATTTAAAAATGACCTAAAAATTTCCTAAAATGACCATCCGGTATTCATGGGTTGAAGTCAAATTTTTTTGAAACAAGTTTTCATTTTTATCGGAAATTGTTTATAAATCTTTCTTGTATCATGTTAAGCAGAAAAAAGGTGCTTAGAACATGTTTTCGGGCTACTTTGAAAAAATTTGGGGGTGGGGAGGGAAGGGGGTTGTAAACGGGATAAGTACCATGATTGGTAACTTGCCTGAGAGAGAACTTGAAAAAAATGGTTCAAAATCATGTTGCCAAGAACACGATTTTGAATGCAAGTGGGCCGCCTTACAAGAGGAAATAAAGTAAAAAATTCCAATATCAAAAAACATGAACACACCCATGAGATCGCATTTTTGGGTCTGGCATCTGGGTCATCAGGATCCTTTGGGAACATTTCCTCGCAGAAGTCGTCATCGTCCTTGTTGTTGCACACTGTTGCAATGTGTTCCATTTTGCCGTGCTTGTCCTGGCACCTGAGTCTGTGGTGATAGAGTTGGGTTTCTGGTTTCTCCTCTTCATTTCTACTCTCATCATTGCCATTTTGTTGTTGCTCTTCACTTCGGCCATTATTCTTGCTTTGCTTGCTGCTGTTGTTATCGGTGACAGCGTCGTTGTCACCCCATCTTCCTCATTGTTTTCCTGGTCTTCTTCGTTCTCCTCCCCTTCTTTTTTATGCCCCTTTTTGCCCTTGCTGTTATTTTTCTCCTCTTCTCCCTCGTCGTTGTTGCCTTCATCATTGTTTTCTTGATCTTCCTTTTTAGAGGCTGACTTTTTCTTACTACTGCCTTTTTCGCCATCTTCATCCTCATTACCCTCCTGATCACCACCGTCATTAGTTTCATCAGCGGTTTGGTTATCATTGTTGTCATCTTTTTCTGTTTTGTCTTTCTTCTCTTCCCTTCATCTTAAAAATTTTATATTTAATGCATAAAAAATTTCCGCACTAGTTTTTTGTTAAAAGAAATGAATTCTTAAAAAGGCATTCACGCCGCTGATGGGAATATTTTTAAATAAAAAAAGATAGTTACCATACTCTCTCTAATAGACCGGCACCCCCTTCGTTCAAAATCGTGTTTGTGGCATTGTATTTTGACATACTTTTTAAAAATTTCTCTCAGGCAAGTTACCACCACTATTGGAGCCAGTGAGATGAGCTATAAAATGAGGGCTAAGTTTCCTAAAAACAGTTTTCAGAAAATGGGTCAAAAACCCAATGCCAAAACACGATTTTGAGTTAGGAAGTACTAGTTTTTGCCCGCCCTACGCGCGGGTTTTGTTTCCGTAGAACTTTTCTATTTATTTTCCGCTTATATTCTTGCAGCATTTTTCGATTTATTTCCTGCTGGTATTTCCGTAAAAAATTTTTATACCCAAAAACAGATATTTTTGAAAACTAAAGCAGTTTAAATTTTTTCGACAGAGTTGATTGACGATTGTTTAGTTTAGTTGATCGACCGAAATTACGGTTTTAGTAAATACTAACTTTCAGTGTCACCTTCATTGTCTTTGTCGTCCTGCTCAGTTTTTCCCCTTCTTCATTACCGTTTTCATCTGCATTACCATCTTCTTGACCACCTGTTTGCTCTTTAGCCTCCTCCTCATCTTTTTCGTCATTTGGATCGCCCGGATCATCACCAGCACTGTTCTTCTTGCCGTCTTCATCAGCTTCGCCGTCAAGCCCCTGAAATAAACTATAAATTTCTAAATTACACTAAATTATTGTATGTAATTTTTTTGTGATGTCATGAGGTAGAGTATTAAAAAACATCCCAGCAATTTCTAGAGCTTGCTAGACTCACTCACACAATATTTAACCTCTACAAAGATACTCAAACCGCTAGTGTATTTAGTCGCCATATCGAGTCGCGATCTGTATTAAATCGCCGTTCTACAGTCGAAGCTAGATTCGATTAGAGTCAAATACGCTTTACAGTTTTTCAAAATCCTGAAATTATTGCCTTTAAAAAACAAAAATCTCTCTTCAATGGTCCCCTTCTTTTAAATTAGAGGGCCGTTAAATGGAGATTTCTCGACGCTACTATGATATACCGACCCCCCCCCCCCCAAAGCTACTTTGATATACCCAGCCCCCACCCCTAATGATTTTCAGGTAACCCAAAACCATACTTTTTTTGAAAGATGCTGATATCAGTACGGGTTGTCCCTCAGCCTAATGCCTAGGACCCGAAGCCTAAGGCAGGGCTTCCCAACCAAAATTTTTAAATAAATGACATTTGGTCAAAAATGCCATTTTATTTAGTGCTTGTTGGGTTTTGAGTGCCTTTGAGATTTTGACGTAAGATCTCAAAATTTCTAAATATTTGAGGTCCCAAATATAGGACAAATCTTTAAATAAAGGACGTTTGGAAGCCGTGGCCTAAGGGCTAAGCCTAATTCCTAAGCCTAAAAATTATTGGGGCGGAGGGAGGGGGTGGTTGGCGCAAAGGTTATATCGAAGTGGCGCCGATTTCTCTTTGTAAACGCAAAAATTTCAGAGGTTTGAATAACGATTGGCAGAATTGGAAGACAGGAGTAATCTATCTTTACGTGGCCGAAATCACGGTGTGACCACTTTTAAAACTCCTACACCCGTGCGTAGCTTTTGGGACTCCTAACTCACAATTTCATGCTGAACACGATGATGTTTTTGGTTTAAAAAATTTTCGGCAAAAACAGTTCGGCTAAAGTCCTCTGAAAATTTATATTTTTCAATATTCTGTATTTCCACAAAAGTAAGAAAAATATCCATAACTTTTTATGTACAGTCAGCGCTCTCTATAACGACGCTCTTTATAACGATCCGGAAAAAGGACTATTTGGTCCTGCGTTAAGTCATTCAAGTCATAAAGACGCTCTCTATAACGACTCGGTTTAGCCGGTGTCTTGAGAGTCGTTATAGAGAGCTTCGACTAAATTCAACATTTTCATGGCCTGTTGAATGCATTTTCTAAAGAGAAAGCTAGACTATCTTATGTGCATTCATTTGCGCAGGTGTTTCTGAAATTTAGGCGATCGGAAACCCAAAAGTTTTTAATTTCAGCCTCTGATAAGAATTCATGTCCCAATGACTGTAACCTTTTTCACTCTCAACAGACTAGGTGTAGACGGCGCATTTTTCACTTATTTAAAAATCATGTTTAAATGACTCCTAAGTAACTTTTATGTGCTGAAAACGATAAAAAAGTTATTTTGTGACACTTTTCCACATAAAAAATTGATTTTTTTGAAAAAAAAACATTTTGACCAAAATATGACTTTTTGCCTTGGGGTACCAAGGTGAAACACCTTGTATTAAGGTATTCTACCCCGTTTTAGTCACTGGAGCTGGGCAAAAAGAGTCTTTTATACATGTATGATCAAGAGTATTGCTCAGAATTATGTCTAAGGTAAGTCTGTGCGTGCATCTCTAACTCTTAAGCCCCTTGCGCCCCCTTCAGGGGCGCAGGGGGCTTGTGAGCTTGGAGTTGAGATGCGCACACACACATACCTTAGACACAAATCACTCGAAAGTGACTCTGGATGCATAAAAATGTATGCATACCAGAGTTTCTTTATGCGGTAGGCCGCAGTTAACAAAACTATGTTCAAATTCCATCTTTTTGATGTAGCTTTGACGTTTTAAAAGTGGTTTACCTTGGTCCTCCAAGGCAAAAAGTCGATTTTGGTCAAAAAAATTTTTCAAAAAAACGACTTTTTATATGAAAAAGTGTCGGAAAACAGCTTTTTATCGTTTTTAGCGTATTAAAAATACTTAGGAGTCATTTAAACATGATTTACGAAAAATTAAAAAATGCGCCCCAAAAACCCTTAAAAACCCTATCTTTTTAGGGGTTTCAGGTATCCTTTTAGGATGGCTCACCTTGGTCCCCCAAAGCGAAAATTCATATTTTTGTATATTTACTACATGAAAAGCTAAAATACTTAAAAGAGCTGTCAACACCCGATTTTAGTACACCTACGACCTAAGGAACTCCTGCTGGACATTACAACTATCATAAACTCACCTTTCCATCTGGATCGGGGGCTTCTGGTTCTTGTGCACAAATTTCGAATAGCAGACAAGTGAAGATAAATATACGCAGTAATTCAGAAGACAAAAACATCTTTTTTACAACAACAGAACAGCAAATTTAAGGAGAAAAATTTTAGTTCAATGTTATTGGAAATAAGCTTACACAAAACAAATTAATTTAGAGTCTCAAAAATAGCAATAAAATAATGATGGTTAGTAATATAAACTGGACGCACTGCTTTCTCTCCTTAATTTCAAGACCTATTGAGGTAAAAGATACTTAGTTGGTTAAAATAAAGGTGTTCAAACAAAATAGCTTTTATTCTTAAAAAAAGCTTTACTTACGCATTCGGTGGCTTATATTCCTGATAAAACTGAGCATGGATTTGCACCAAAAATATATTGTCTGTCGACCTGGTGTCTATACTTTGCTGGAGAATAATTACCGAAAATTATTTATTTTACAACGTACAATTTTTTAGCTTAATCTGGTCATTCTTACGAGGAGGTAGCATTTCTGACTTTTTCGAAAAATTTATTTGGCTAATATTGATATCAAACACCAAATTGCTGATTTGCCCTAGTAAATTTAGTATTTCGCCAATAAATTCGTGTTTTTCCGAATCACATTGCTGATTTGTGCAATTTATGCCAAAATTTTACGGGAAAATGATTTTTTCGGTCAGAAAATATGTTCCGCTAGTCAGAATTCTGCTCCAGAGAGACCGCAATCCACCGAATACCTGTTTTAGGAGGTTTAATAAAGGTGCAAACTTTTTGCGAAAGAGCGATCGCGCGCATCAGACTTGCCATGAGATGCCCTTGATCGGTCAGAATCCTGCTTCGAAGAACTCCAAAACACCTGAAACTGCATTTAACCCTACCTTCAACCATTTACCCCCGAAAAAACGTTTTCGATGGCTTCCGGTCACTCTGGAGCAGAATTCTGATAAGCTGGACGTATTTTCTGGCTGAATAATTCGTATTCCCGTAAAATTTAAACTTAAATTGCACAAATCAACAATTTTATTTGGAAAAATACTAAATTTACTGCGAGAAATCAGTGATTTGGAGAAATCAGTATTGAGCAGAAAATAAATACAGAAATTTATTACAGGTATTTTTTAAACTTACTTAATAAATACCCCTTGACCTCAATAATTGCCCAAACTTCGGAAGATCTTCATAAAATTCAAGCATTTTCCCATAGACGAAAAACCCATGGTTGTTTGTAAGCCATGTACCGTACATTAATTTTCAACCCCTCAAAAATCTTAAAATTATAAATCAAAAATAGACCTAACTTGGAAATCCTAGTCAAAAAAGCAAGGGGTGGGCGATTATTATGGAGTGGGCTATTAGTAGAGCATATACGGTAAACCATAGTTTTGCTATTTTGTTAATTCAAATGAGGTTATATTATTCTTTTTAGGATGCAAGCAGACTGTATTTTTAAGAGAAAGTAAGGAGATAGCCTATCTACCGGTAGATGGCTCAGACAAAGTACAGGTTGACTTCCTTTCACAGATTGATCTGCAGGTGGCCGATTGGTCTAGTGGTATGATTCTCGCTTTGGGTGCGAGAGGCCCCGTGTTCGATCCACGGATCGGCCCTCACCTTTTTAGGATATGCGACATACTGTTTTTTAGGATATAGGACATGTTGTGGTGGTGTTTTGTGCTTTTACGGTACGTGTTTTGTGCTTTTACGAAAATATGCTCATTTTTTTACCAAAAAAATTTCTGATACAACTAAGGATGCAAAGTATCTATTTTCCTGAAAGGAATTTGAAATATGACATATATATTGCACTTACCGTATTTTCTCTAATAGTGACTTCCTCTCTAATACTGACCCCCCCCCTTATTTTTGACTAGGATTTCAGAGTTAAGGCCATTTTTGATTAACAATTTCGGAATTTTTGAGGGGTTGAAAAATAATGACCCCGGGGTCATTATTAAAGAAATACGGTATAAGAGTAGGTTTAGAAGCAAATAAGATACGCTGATCACAATTTGAAATTTGACAGTGATTTTCGAACATTAGAAGCATTTTCACAAATAACCACCATGCTGAACCACGAATCCGGTGTAAAAATTACAAAATTTACGATTTGCACTGCAGTAAACGCAAATGATAGTTTTTTAAAGATGACCTATCTTACAGAGGCCAAAACTTTTCAGAGAATAGCATGTTTATAACTTTCTCTGCAGACTTATAATCTTCGTAAAATTTTCTATAAAACGATACCCTATCTACACTCAGTCTGTGCAATGTGAAAAAAAGTATGGCTATTTTAAAATGGGTCCTCATCAAATGCTCACGTTGTAGAAATCAAATGCTCACGAAGTTAGAACTCAGTTTCAACTGCCACCTACACGACAAGCTAGAACGACTGAGTTGCTGCAGCAAATAGCAAACTGAATCCAATTTGCTGTGGCTAGCTTGCGGCATCATGGTCACTTCCCTAGAGCTACAATGACCAACAACCCCACAGTGATCATCGGAGACAGTGTGGCCCAGAGCTTCAGTCGGAATCGCAAAGGCTTCTTCAACTTAGTGAAGCCTGACAAAGAAGTACTAGAGACCGTTTCTGACCTCTACTTTGGACCTCTTGTGGAGAACATCATAATCTGGGTAGGCCATGAACAGCTCCACACTGGAAGATGTCTCAGTGAAGTTTTGGACCAGCTTAAAGAAGTGCTAACTTATCTGAGAAGATACAAGCAGATCCAAATAATCCTGCTAGCCCCTCCACTTGTTCCAGTAGCTCACTCAGAGTAGCAGAAATTAATGGATGGTCTTCACAAGCTTGAGAAGCAGACCAACCTGTCTTTGGCGTGGTCAAGTTGCTCTACGTTACAAGCTTTCCCAAAGTTCATCAACGAATCGGGAATGCCTACAGAAGAAGCTCACAAGGAAGCAAGCTCAGTGCTTGAAAAGACGGGTATAAATCTGGAGAAAGCGACGCCAATCACAGCTAAAAAATTGAGAAACATACCACTGCCAGACAATGACCCAGAAGATCCAAAACCACCAGAAAAGCCAAGCAGCTTCACACAAAGGCCTAATCTAGGAGCCAGAATGCTAGGCATGAGATTTGTGGGCACTTTGATGCTACTGTACGTTTTTCTCCCTTCCACTACAACAGCAACTTCTAAGCCAATGATTTTCCGCCACAAAAATTCTGAATCCACCATCTTCCGGATTCCAACCAGCAGTGCTCTTTGTCAAAATCTGCAATCAAGGATCTGCATTGGACTGAGTACTTCCCGCTGATACTTCGTCAACCTAACACCAAGACATACCAGAAACCCGCAAAGTACTGCTCTGTGACAAAGTCTGAAGATGTGTTTTATACTAACTTGCTAAACGACCACTTTATGGACACTAAAAATGCCAGCTTGCCAATTACAGTGGAGTGTGTCAGAAAATGAGCTCAGAACTCAAGTGTGACCATGGCATCCTGTCTACGGACGATAAAATAAACCAGACTAAACAACCAACTACAAGTAGAATTTCCGGATGGTGGACAGCACGCGTACTTGGCGTCCAAAAAGTGCAAGTGGTGAACTGCGCGGTCTCTTGGAGCTCTATCTAGCATAACTACAAACGAGAAGGTTTCTTCTCAGCCTTGGGAAACGCTAGAGGATGCAAAAGTCAAGCACAGGGTGTGTCTTACCTGAAGGAGGAGCCCTAGTTTATGACTCAATATCTGAATCGCAAGAAGAGTGCCCTTTCATAGGAGAAGAGATCAGGAGCGGCAACATCACAAACAGCATATAGACAGATTCCACTGCAGCCCACCAGACCCAGAGCATGTGTTCGGATGCAACTAAGAGTTTGTGGTTTCACAACAAGGTTTTGCTCTTACTCGTGCTAGCTATGAGGCATTCAATCTGAAACTGGTCCAAAATCAAAGAAAGAAGACGGAAAAGAACAACTATAGTGCCGAGTTACCAGCTTGCTTCACAACTCACGGCTTCCCAAGTGCTTCAACGGCACAACTCAGAGGAACAATGGAAGAGACCTGCGGAGAGCTGGAACTCAGAAGTAGAGGAGATGCTACGGCCTATGCCAGAAATCGACTCAACACCCACTTCCTGCCATCAAGATGGATCAATAAGGATCACATAGAAGCCTGGCATGTATCCCGATCCCCCAAGAACTCATTCAGTTCCGAACTGCCTCTCCAGGATTGTTACCAGTTCTTGCCAGTCTGGCTGCTAAATGGTGAACCCCACTAAAGTGTTCTACGACCCGTCGCGAGAAATCTTGGTTGCCAACGCAAAGAACTCCCGTGCGAGTAATGTTCAAGTTCAAGTAATATACTGGGGCACAAAATCTAGTAGAAGTAGACCAGAGAACAGCTTCAGTCAGGCCAGTCCAAACAGTGGAGGAAAAGTGGCTCCCAAACTAACGGATCAGGAGAAGAAACTGCCCGTCTAAAGCCACATGTGTTCAAAAATCTAGCCCTCACAAATGTGTCTGACATCATACCGCTGGATCAAATTGAGACAGTTCTCGAAGATTTGCGTCATCATCGAGAGAAAAACACTGCCAGAAAGGCCCTTCTCAGAAAACACCCTGCAACTCCTAGTGTCAGATCTACTGATACACATGATACTTGGATGGCTCTGTGCCTTACGTGACGCGTGGGTGTACGGCTGCTGCGTCATTGTGACGGTCAGAGCGCTTGGTGGAGTTCAACATGTGCAGAAGGATGCTCTGGGCTTGTGGACGATGCTTAAGATCACTGAAATCCAGAATCTGCCAAGGAGTGGCTGCAGCTATCAAAGAAAAGCCAGGCGAGGTGCAGGTCAAGATGAGGCATGTCCAGTGCGCGGTTCAATCAACTCTCACGGTCTCCGGAATTTCGGAAGTAGAAGCTGCAACTTGAGCAGACCGGACTCCCACCACCATCGAAGCGCCAATACTGTTAAGTCGAGCAACAGGCGAAGCACGGCAAGAAGCTGGCTAAGAAGTGATTGCGGTCTTTGATTTCTTCCCTCCCCCAGTTAATAGAGATGTTTGGTCCCCAACCTGGAAAAAACAATTAAAGGGTCAGGATAACTGATCGGAAGCCAAGTCAATTACCTTGAGTTTCCCATCGGCCAAAGTTTGCCGCCTTGAACACGAACAATTGAGAGCTTTTTCATCGAGAGTGGCCGCCCAAAGGTTCGTCCTCTTCAATTAAAATTTCGACGAGCATTTTCGTTCCAGCCATTTTTTCGGAGCAAGAGCAAGAAGAAGAAAGAAGCACCACACGGAAAGGAGAGCAGCGAATGAATGAAGAACATCTGGTAATAGCTTCCTTATATAGTCGCAAAACTTTTGAATTTGTGATGCACATATTGTCTGAGCAGACGAAGGAAAATTTTATGACTTCGCAAGAAAAGATATTTTCTATCCTTTTTTTGTTCTTTTTTCAAGCCCTTGGTTTAAAAATCTTCTTATAGCTGCTGTATATACTAGATCAGCGAATTCAATTACTTCCGCCTGCGTGAGTCAGTTTGTTGAAACGTCCGACCAACTACCCCATCGATCACTCAATATCCGGTGCTTATTCCACTCCAACTCTTTTGTTACAAGCTGTTCATGCGAAATTTTTCTAGTGATTTTTCATAATTTTATTTTTAATTATTGATTTTTCCAGCAATCTTTTTTTTGTGTATAGTCCACACTGGTGCGGGGCATGAATAGCCTTGCTTTTCTTCACGTTTTAGAAAGTTTACCCCTCCCATTAATGCACTCTCACCAATGAATCACGGCTAAGACCATCCTTGACAGTCGATCGGTGAGAAACTAAAACAACTAAACGTCAGAGAAAAGGGAAAATGGCAGTGTCAATGGTCGAGGTCAACAGCTGCTTGCCCTTAACATTCGAGGTCAAAATGTTTCTAACTTTACAAGTCTCTATATAGTATTTGGGTCGGGTGGGTCACACTTTTTCGATTTTAAAGGTCAAAAATGGGGTCATAAAAGGCTCAAAAAATATTTTTGCATATGTTTTGTAATTCTCGATGTCCAGCTTTCGTTTAAAAAATTATGAGCGCGAGAAATTCGCATTTTTAAGAGGGGCGCTGACAAAAGTATGCAGGCCATTGTCGAGTTTCTCAATAAAAAGTTGTGTTTTTTTGGTATTTTTTCATTTAAGATCAAAAAATGGGTCATAGAAAGCTCAAAAATATTTGTTGCATATGTTTTAGAATTCGCCCGATGTCTCAGCTTTCGTTTAAAAAAACAAGAGCGGCGAGAAATTCGCATTTTTAAGAGGGGCGCTGACAAAAAGTATGCAGGTCATTGTCGAGTTTTTCAATCTGTATATAGTATTTGGGATCGGGTGGGTGGGTCACAATTTTTATGAATTTATGTGTTTCAAGACTGATTTTTGGCTACTTTTTGCAATTTTATTTCGATATTTTTTTCGGAAACCATCAAGTTCAACATCTTAGCTTTCTTTAAGCACAAACACGTATAATTGAAGTTGCTGTCTAAAAAATTTTTTCCTTGCCCTCCAAACTAGAGATGGTAGATTTTAGCCTGGATTTGAGGTGCTTTTGTGTTCAAGCCACTTTTCTGCTATGTTAGTTAACTCGTGTTAGTTATTTCACCGGAACCCTGAAGTTTAACATCTTGGCTTTCTTTTAAGCACAAACACGTATAATCGAGTTGCTTTCTAAAAAAATTTTCCTTGCCCTCCAAATTGGTGATGGGTCGATTTTGGCCTGGATTTAAGGCGTGATTTTCGGGGTTAAACGCACTTTTGGCCAGTTTTCGCAAGCTTAATGTCAGAGATATCTCTGCGGAACCTTCAAGTAAAACATCTTGCCATCCTTTTAAGCACAAACACGTATAATCGAAGTGCTTCTAGAAAAATTTTTCCTTGCCTCCAAATCGGAGTGGTTGATTTCAAGGGTAGGCGAGGATAAGCGAGGATAAGCGAGCGGTAGGCGAGGATAGGCGAGGATGGGCAAGGGTAGGCGAGGCTAGGTGAAATAGCGAGGATGGGCGAGGTAGGCGAGGATGGGCAAGGTAGGCGAGGATGGGCGAGGGTAGGCGAGGTAGAGTTAGCTTAGTCAACAGGTAGGGTGGATGATCTACCCTAACCATTACGCACTCGAAAGATAAATCCACCCGAATACTAATGTACATGAACAACTAATGTTCCCGAACAACATAGGCGCCGATAGGCGCCTGCAGACCCTAGTTTTCAATAGTGCCGTAAAAATGTTTTGCCGCTAGTGAAATATAACACCATCCTCATCACCCCCTTCCCCCCACCCCAATAATCAGGCTCAGCGCCTGACGATTACATTATTGCAATTATCCCACAGGTGCACCAGGAACAGAGTCAGATTTGAGCGAAAATGAACAGGAAATTCGAATGAACGGAAAAGTCAGAACCAAGACAGAATGCTAGTAGCTGTCAGAAATAAGAATCTAGAAATATTTTACAAATCATTTTCAAAATAAACGAAAATCTTACTCGAAAGAGTTCCAAAAATAAATAATTTGTTCCTCGTAACACATGTACAAAAAAATTATTCTGGTTTCTGATTTCATTGCAAGAAAACACAACCAGAAATCAGAATGCCGAAAAACAGCACGGAGCAGAGCAAAATACAGAAAATAGAGGAGAAAAAATTAGATTCAGTACCATGTTAGAATTGGTTGTGCCCAATAAATAGTTATTTGGAGCTTCGCAATATTAGCTCGCCCAAAAAACTTTGGCATCATTTTCCCCGACTGGGCTGCGGGAGAATCTATCTAGGAAAATCACTAGCGCTCAGGTAAACCCGTATAGTACTCAGTGTAATTACCATTCACCACGCTGAATTGAATTACTCTTAGCAAAACTTTCGTTTTTTTTTAAATAAAGTTTCACGCTAATAAGTGATAAAGGTATGATGTGGTCAGAGGTATTAAGATTAATGCTAAATTTTGACCAGATCGACAAAAGTTGGAAGGGTGAGCAATTTTGAGAGGGTTCAACAATAAGGCCAGACATCTACGGTTTCACATTGGCACTGCGAGAGTAGTAAAATACAATATTTACGAGAGCGAATTACCATCGCTGACCACTGCACCGGCAACCAAAAACGCGATATCTTGCAACAAGGAAATTTTATCTGATCAAAATCTATATAGGAGATACATAATTCATGCATACAAAGAACCAATGACATAATTCTTTCATATCCAACGTTTTTGAATCCATAAATCTTCTATCTCAGCATTCTTCACAAATTACAGAATGAAAGCCTTTGATGTCTGAAACCGGTTGGTCATTCGATGGAAATTTCACAAGAGAAAATACTAACCACCACATTAGAAGAGTCAACCCAAGTACACTGTTCATCGTCGAATTTGAGCCATTGACCTTCAACTGGTTTTTCGCAAAAGATGTGTAATGTCCACTGTTTAGATTCCCCATCGTGATTCTAAAGTCAAAAAATAGCACTGAGAAAGACAAATTCCCAAAGGCTCACCACAACAAGCGTAGAGATGGATAGAGCGAATCTTTTTGTGGTGCCTTCCTATGCATGTAATTGCCCATGTGTAGATTTGCGGTGCAGTCCCAGTCCACCATCGCTTCATTCTTTACGAAAACATCCATCATATGAGAAACGCTTCAGATGAATAATGAGGATAGGCGGCAACGACCACAGTCTTGTTTCCCTACTAGACATACGTGTAGCATTGCATTTTGAACAATTCCACTGACTCCCCTCATCTATCAGTAGCTAAATTGATATCGAAAAATAAATTTCTAAAGCAGAACAGGTTTACCTCTTCACCGAAGTGTTTTTAAGACACTGATGAATTGAAATGACTTTGTCGCCAGATGGGATCTCGAGACTGATTTGATTAGTAGATTCAAAGGTTGCACTACAGAAGGAGCAAGAACCACATTCTGTTACACTGACAGAGACCATCTGAAATATTCTGTTTTGTCGGTCGCCAATTAAATATATGGCCACAGAGACTAAAGACATACGTTGAAGAAAATATTGACAACAGAGTCGGAGTGAGTCTTTAGCCCGTGTGATGTAATCTTCAGCCTCCCTTACTATGTCTTCGCCATTGTAGTTTTTGATCGAATGAGCTCCGTTGAATTATCTAAAAAAATGGAAGTAGTGTAACGAAAAATCAGGTAAAAACCCTGTTTGTCTCTTCGTGCAAAAGCATCCAGCAAATAGATTTGGAACTCTTGAGCATCATGTTGTCCCATCCATTAGATCAGCATTTACTTTATTCGAGAAGTCTCCTGTGACAGATAATTTAAAGTTGTAAACACAACTCGAATATAACCAACCATGAACATCAGGACGAATAGCAGAGAAAACTGCCCAGACCATGCAGCGTCAACAATGCAGAAAAACAGCCGATATACCCCACCTGAGCCATTCTTGTTACATCTCAAAATTAGAGGGAAATAGAATTGAGTGATCAAAGCAACATACACCATTAAATGTGCTTGGCCACCAACTTATTTGAAACAGATCTGAGAAGTGAGGAGTGTGAAGCAGTGCTTGAAGAGTAGCGTTGAGGAAACAGGTGTTGCCCAAGTTATAGAGACCAGTGTATCCTCTAGGCTGCAACACAGTAGAGATACAGGAAAACTCGAATGAAGGGAAACACCGTTCGAGCAAAATTAGAAAGTGGAGAGAATTTCTCTCGCTAGTATACTTGTAAGTTGTAAAGAACTGCTCAGGCGCTGCAAATGCTTGTCAAGTGCTTGGCTTTTTGTGGATCGGTCCAACATCGGAAGAACAATCGAAGACGGTTCAATTAGTGGATAGCGATGAGTTGTCGGATTATTAGGTTCCACAAGAGATTCGTCGCTTCTTGAAAGTCGCGGATAGACCACTATCTGTAAATGATAGGTCAACACAGTTTTTTCTGTTATCTGTTGTTACCTCATCTGTTGACTGTGAGAATGCTGGGGTCGTTTGCCATAACCTAGCTTTTTGTGAACCAGTCGTCTCAGATTCGAGTTTCTCGTCCAGACTTGGTAAAGGCGGATACATATCTGTTAACATTCATAATCAACCTTGAGTTGCAAGGTATTTTTGCTTATGAATTGCACGGGGCGTTTTCAATAAATTCACATGCAATAAACCAAAGAAAGAGTGCGCGAATTTACCAATTCCCAGGTATGAATTTTCTCAAGCAATATATAAACAATACTTTTTATACTACACACAAGCCTTACTAAACACAGAACTTGCTGAAGACCGCAATATTTACTAATCTATCCCGATTGCATTCTTCTTGCGCCCATTATTGTTGTTGTTTTTGAGCCACCAATGCCATGTAATCAACCATTCGACGATCACTCGGCTTGGAACGAGCCTCCAAACGCTTCTGCCAGTGGCAATCCAGATCATAGTGCTTTCATCAACCAGTATAGAATCTCCATTCGGCAAAGGCTTCTCACACAACTGACAACAGAAGCAGCGCGGATTGCCAATGTTTGTCCAGGGCCCAACAAGCACGTATCCACCAGAGATTCCTTGCATCCTGGAAAAAATAATTGAACATCAGACGGGGACAGACTTAACAGACCTTCGCATCTGGGATTTGAACTCTCTCCGAAAAGCAAGGCACACAGTATGGAGCATTGTCGCAGTTTGAACGTCTGTCGAATGGGCAGTTTGCAAGAGCTACAGATGAAATTTCCGGATGCCTGAGGCAACAGGTTATGTATGTTTTATAAAATTCTTACTCACCAAAGGACGATTGAGCGCCATAACAGTTCCTGGCCAAAGAGATGAGTTGCAGAGAGCACACATTCGACGATCCTGATTCATATTTTCGCACGCAGTCCTAACTAAAAAAATTACACACACTTAATAGGACGCCCATCTGATGCACCCATATCCCTGTTGGATAACCTTACAGAGACGTTTGGTTCCCGTCGTATTCGGATCGAAACACTAAAGTTGGCCCAATTTTCTTGAGTTAAACTGGAATTTCCCCAATTTTTTTTTTGTAATTTTCACAATTGTTTTGATAGTCCTTTTGGAGTCTTTTATCGCATATTAAATTCGCGTTTGACGTCGAAAACAAAAAAAAGCATGCTCGTTCGCATATCGTCGCCAATATCGGCGATCAAAATATTTTTGAAAGCGGTACCAGTAAATTCAACCAGCATTAAGGGGAGGGAACATTTGTTATACGCATCGCTTAGGTCCATGTTCGAACTTACCACTGTGTTCGCAAACCCTGTTTTTTTCTCCTTTTATTTACAAGTTTAGTTTGGTCAAAATGTAGCCAAGGTTCTGGCTTCATTTTGAGCTATTATACAGGATGAAAAGTTAGTTATAAAGTTAGAGCTAAATTTAAAACGTTGAACCATTTCCTACTCATACTCATTACTTCCCGGGTCAAAACCTTCGCTCGCTACCTGATTTTTTGAAGTGGATCTTTGGTGTGTAAAGAATTCTGACTTTAGAAAATTACTAAACGAGTGGACAAATAAAAAAAACTCTGTGGAGGCTCAGTCTATATAAGTCTAAATCGGCTCTAGGTAAATTGAACCTATACAAATTGAACCTAGGTAAATTGAACCTGAGGTAAATTGAACCTGAGGTAAAAGTGAAACCTTTGAAATTGTTTGAGACGATTTTTTTCAGAACTATTTTTTAATTTTCCGGCGTATAAAAGTTAACCATCTCGGTGATAGGTAAGCACCAGAAAAGGGAGAATACCACAAGGATATAGGTCGACCATAGTATGGGCTCGACCTAATACTACAAAGCATTTTTCTGGTTGCGCTACCCAGGTCTCTCTTCACTATGATAGTGTTACTTGCGTGATAGTTCGTGGGTACGTTTAGTGGTTGAAGCTATTATATAGATCGCCAAGTGCTGGCAACTAAGTGTCCGGTCATCATTTGTAGCATATCAGTCTCTTTTCCACTTTGCTGGCCAATTGTTGAACTTTCTTTTAGTAGTTCAAAATGGAGATACTTTTAAGCGACAAGAAAAAAAACTGATGGGTCATTTTGAGGAATATCTATTACTGGCGGAAAAAGCAAATAGGAAAGCGACTTCCTGGCACTACATCTTTTACAAGCTGGAGTGGATGGAAACGTGAATAGCAAGATGCTCCCAGGTAGTTTTAAACCTTATGGTATATTTTTTGATTTTCATGCATATTCGCAATAGGAAGAGCTTCAATTTTCCGATAGCCAAGTGAAAGATAACGACGTCTCACAATCATTACGCCGAAAATATCAAATTGAACTAAATGGAATTCAGGGCCAGTTGCAGAAGCAAGCAAAGAAATCCTCGGGTCACTGGTCTCTAGTGGTATTATTTTGAGACCGATAATATGCATAATAGATTTGCTCAGGGTTGAACACGTGTTTGAAAGATTGGTTTATTATGATTCACTCCTCGGATTGTGGCACAGAAACACAAGCCTAAAGGGCTGCCTAATCAAGTAAAATATTTTGAAAGCATTCCTTGACCAACAATAATTTAGGGAGTTCTTGCAAAAAGAATGCGATCGAGAATGGCTACGAAGCTTTGGATTCCTGCTAACTGGATAGGAATATGCCCAAAAGTATGCTTTTTATTTCTGGATTGGTTGACAATTTAAAGTTTAAAGGAATTCCCCTGCATACATTTGATAGTGGAGTTTTCATTTGCCATTAATCAAAGTGCTCTTATCTCGTGGCGAGCAATTTCACTTCACTGAAGCACAGATGGACGGAATCGGAAAGAAATGAGTAAGGAAATTTGGTGGAACACTGTTCTAAATTCGAATCATTGTTTGATGATGATTGTCCTAATGTTTGAATGTTTAAGATATGGTTTGAATGGAATTTTATTTTTTGAAAAAATTCGCATCGGCCGATTAGCCGAACCGGTTCGGTTAACCGAAAACCAGGTTTAAAAAGACCGGTTTTTTTAACCATACCGATCCAAAAAGTCGACCAAATGAAACCCTAGATATAAGGATTAAAATAATTAGAGAGAGAAAGTAGTTTGAACACATAGTATAAAAATTTCCAGGGTCATCTTGATTCACCACCTTGAACTCGGATATAGATTGAGTGGACCAAACATTTAACAGGACAAAGGCTTACTGGTCTTATGAAAGTAGTTTAGACTTTTATTCCAGAAAAAAATGATGTTTACCAGCACCAGGATTCGAAACTTGTGACTTCAGAATTTAGTGTGCGGACTTACACGGGTAAATCATTGGACGAGAAATCACCACGGTTGGAATATGCTGCCTCACTGAACACTGTGATCTGGCAACCCAACTGGAAAAAATCTCATTTGAAAAAAAAATCCTTTCAAGACAATTTTAAGGTTCAATTTTACCTCAGGTTCAATTTACCTCAGGTTCAATTTACCTCAGGTTCAATTACCTGGTTCAATTTGTTGGTTCAATTTGTATAGGTTCAATTTGTATAGGTTCAATTTACCGCCGCCCTCTAAA